>MU226069.1:965027-977043 GCA_018584345.1 Thuja plicata | reverse complement strand
ATGATTTGAGAAGTGAATTTAGAAGAAAATAGATGATTAATTAATGATTAAGAAACCATTAATTAATAGATGAAAATTAGTGTTTTTAATGTAAAGTCGCAAGCCTGTCCATTTTAGGGTGTCTACACATAGTTTGTACCACCATGAATGATATTGACACCACAAAAGATCAGCTACCAATGTCACATAGTGAGGAGAAACATAATAGGAACTTAGATGTTATCTAGAATAATTATCACAAAGATGCCACTCATTATCATATGTTACTTGAATGATACCATAATCAATGAATTGTTGAATTTTAATATGAAAATCCTGACATTCATTAGTGGAGTGATCATGGAGTTGATCATACATACAAAAAGGAGAGTTTTCATGATCGTGTAGATATGTTTCTATCTTTGTTTGGGTTTGGTAATTTATTTGGTATGAAAAAGGTCAGATAAATTGTTATATTGTTGTAATTTAAAGTGGTTAGTAGAAGACATAGATCCATTAGAAAATGGGAGAGAGGATTTCGATAGAGGAGGATTTTGGAAACCTAAATATTCCTTATAAAAGTGTGGTGTATATTTTTCATGAATCGTAACACTTTGTTGCACACATTCTAAACCATGTCCATTGTATCCATGTTTAGAAAGGATTTTGAAACCAACTCCAGAATATTTTTCTAAATCAAGCTTACAAGTAGAAAATTTAGGAGGATATGGTTCACTCTTAGGTTGAATTGGATTGAAGTTTAAAGAGGCTCAATTAACATCTAGACATAAATTAGGATAAGAAGTTTGAGTTTCATTCTAAAGACTTTGTTTTTGCTACAAAAAGAGGGTGTGAAGTCTAATGACCCCCAATCATTTAAAAGTACATCTCCAGGTGAATAAGTATCTTTAGTAGGAGATGGTAAATTTTTTTTCCTTGGTGAAAGAATTGAAGAAATTGAATAATATTGAGATTGAATTTATATGTTCTCAGTGGCTTCCAAAGAGAACATCTTAACCTTGTAGATAAACTTAATTTTGCAATGAAGAGTAGAAGGGACTAATTACATAGCATGAATCCAAGGTCTATCTAAACTAGGGTTATATGTGAAAGAATTGGGAATGACATTAATAAGTGTGGGTATGATTGCAGGTCCTACTTTAATAAGAAAAACCTTGTAGAAAAACTTAATTTTGCAATGAAGAGTAGAAGGGACTAATTGCATAGCATGAATCCAAGGTCTATCTAAAATAGGGTTATATGTGAAAGAATTGGGAATGACATTAATAAGTGTGGGTATGATTGTAGGTCCTACTTTAAATGTAATTGTACGTAATGATGACTTACCAACATTATCAATGCCACAAATAGGAATAGAATCAGGTTGAATAAGAGAAGTATCCACTCTTATTTTATGCAACAAGTTAATGTTACACAAATTAAGAGTTGAGCCATTATCAACTAGAGTACATCTTATAACATTACCATTAGTAAGGAAAACAATCACGAGGGGATGACATTGATCTTGAACTTCCATAGAAGGTAATGCATGTTGGTGAAACTCAATTTTTGCCTTTGGTTCATGCATACAATAAAAAATAGTTGCTACATCATTTGACCTACTAGGATGTGATGTAACTAATTTTTGTAAGGTTTCTTGGAGCATCTCACATGTTATGTAGGTGAATTTTTAATCAAGTCGCAAAGGGATGTCTTAGTTTTAAAAGTATCATGAATTTTATCAACAAGATCATACTCTTTACCAACATGTTGTAAAGGATGAGGAGGTGGAGGATTTTTGTTATATGTGTGAGATTTTGCATGATAATTAGGTTGTTTAGCATCTTTTACAACAAACATTTGTTTATTATGAGGTTGAGGGACATCTTGATGAAGGTGGACAACAATTTTAGCCTTCTCATGACCCAAAACATCAATGATATTGACTTGATTAGGTTCTTTGTTCTTCAAGGGAAGCTAGGCCACCATCACCCTTTGAAATATATTTATCATAAAACCAATCTAATTAAAAACACAATGGTGTAGTATTGTAAATCCAACCTTGTAAAAAAGAAACTATGTTCTTTTAAGAGTCAAATTCACAGCACACATTCAAATATCTCCAAATTAGATGAACTAGTGGAGATATCTATTTATAGATAAAGAGAATAAATATTTTGGTTGCAGAAATGAGAAGGCCAGACAACGAGGAGTTTTTGGCTCAAATATGAGTGTCTCAACTAAGGACACCAGCATAGTGTGTGGACGTCTACACTGTGTGTTGTAGTCCTGTACGAACCAAAATAGAAGAAGCTCAAAATCTGGCAAAAAATCAGGTCTATTCTTCAATTAACCTACAAAACCCAAAATTAGAAATATAACAACAAATACTATATAACAGAGATAACAATAAATAAATAAGATAACAAAAGTGCAACCAAACCTCCATGTGGTTGAGTACTTCCAATAAACCTACACACACAAGAGAGGAAAAATGATTGGGGTTGTTTCGAGACTTGCCTCACTCAAGTCCCTATTTTAGTGTTTCCACCTCCGCAACAGCTAGAGAGATAGATAGATCAGAAGACAAATGAATGATAACATAATAGTAAAAACAAACCCTGCTTGATGGAGGAAAACCCCTATTGTGAGAGATAAAATAATATCTACAAGGGATGTGATAAATCCCAAGATGCTCAAAGACACAAGAGAAATGGAGAGCTATTACCAAATAGGTTTGGGAGAGCCAAGAGAGATTCAGATATTATTGTAAGAGAGTGTTGTATCAAATTAGAGATCATTGTAGCAAAATGAGATCATAAGAGAATGCCAATATTGTGAGAAAGAGAGAACAATGAAGAAGCTAGAGAGATTGAATGAAGCAAGTGGATGGATTTAAAGGGGAAAAGAGTCTTCTAGATCGTTCTAGAAATTTTTTGGTCATTTCCACTGATAAAAGTGGGTGACAAGTGGAAAGCATGCACAAGACCAATATTTAAACATTGGGATGTCAATGGATAAATGTGCGGTGAGCAGACGTTTGCACAATGTGCTAGTGTCCAGACAAATCATGCTAAAAAATGACACGTGGTAAGGACAGCACGTGACCATGCAAAGGTGACAGTGAAAGATAGCTATTGACGAGGACTTTTGAGCATCTTGAGAGGAAAAAGGGGAATGCAAGGGCTAAAATTTTCCTACACAAATGCTAGGGTAATGGACACTAAAGTGGTTACAAAAGTGTGGCCTAAATTGCGAATGGGGGTATGCAATTTTCAACTCTATGTTTTGCCCCCACTTTAGTGCGCTTATGAATCTAAATGAATATGCACACTAAAGGAAATGTACTTAAAGAAAATCATGATCTTAAAATATTAATAGTGTAGAGGAATTCATTATCTCTTTGAACCAAGGTAACATGCCCTCAGGGTGAAGACCTACAAAATGAATGCATTAGATAGAAAAAGTTGCACAAGACAACAAGGTTAGAAATCAAAAGCCACAAAGTTGATAGGTTAGCGCAAATAAGAACACACAACAAACAAACTAAAGCTTTGATTTAGAAAAGTGAAAGAGACCTCGATGAAAAAGGTTGTCTCAATATAATGTGTCATTCCTAAAATACAAGAAATTAACAACACATACTTGAAATATAACACAAAGAGAGATTTTAGGATTGATTGCTTCAAGGAATAATACACCCAATAGATAGGTAAGAAACCAATTTTGAAGAGAGAACAGATGACTAAGACACTAGCTTTCTCTATTGCTAGAATTCATGCAAATGATTATGATTAGTAGCACCGACCTCATTTTGGAGGAAAGAAACTAACAAAAAAGACACTCAATATAACTAATTTTTCTATGGAAAAGGGTCACCGTCAAGGAAATTATGTCGATATGGGTAGAAAATTGTATTATGCTAGATAGCCATACAACTAGGGCAATTTTGATTGTGCATTGATGCGAGTAGCAGAAGATAGACATTCGCATGATAGGACGAATTTAGACGGTGCATCGATATACCTCGCAAAAGCTAGATAGGCATGTGATAGGGCGTCTTAGATCACACAAGTACACATAGAAAAAGCTAGATAGGTGTATAATAGGGCAAGATTTGATAATATAGTGGATTCCATAAAGGCAGAAAAATAATTATTGTATTTTCCCCATAAAGGCAGACATGATAAGAAAGTGGATTGGCCCCCACAAAGGTAGATAAAATAAAGAAATGGAATGGCCCCCACAAAGGCAGATAAGATAAGATAGTGGATTGCCCCCACAAATGCAGATAAAATAAGGCATTGGATTGGCCCCCACAAATTAAAATTAGATAAGATAGGATTTTAAAATGGACATGCAGAATAGATAGAATAGAGGTAAACCTCAATATCGCTTGCCATGCATGTAAGAAGAAGAGGGTGTATCAATAGATGAAGGATTGATGACACCCAATTCATGAATTTATTGTATTTTCTCTAATAAGACCTTACGTTCACTAGTAGAATGACCCAACAACTGATGATACACGCAAAAAGAGCGTCTCGCTTTATCATTCATATGGAGCTTCTTACGTGTAGGAGGAGGAAGAGTGATCAAGTGAGCTTTGAGAAGATGCAAAAACATATATTCTTGTTTAGATAAAGATTGAGGAGCAAGAAGCAATCCTTTCTCTTGTGGAGTAAATTTTGACCGCTTGCAAGAAGACATTGAGACATTAGATGATGGAGGAGTTGAAGATAGAGGAGAAGGATTGTAACCCAAACCCCTCCTAAGAAAATGTGGTTTTGGTTCCAAAGGGATCTTAAATCCATGTTCCATGCATCTAATATTATCTCCTTTGAATCCATACAATGAAAGGATATTAAATCCTTGACCATAGCATGATTGTTACTCCTCAAGAGGGGGAGGATCACCATGAATGGTATAATCAATAGTATTTACATGTTCTTGTGATACAAAAGAATATTCATATTTGACACCAGGTATAAATGATAATTTTGGAATGGGAAGGTGGATAGGGTCGATATTATATTCTCCAATGAAGGAATTTTTAAAGTCCAAGGAACACCAATCATCACAAAGACATGCATTTTATTTGGAAGGAGATGAAAGAGGAGAAGGTATAGGCTTAGGAATTGCTTCTTTAGGAGGATCTTGTTCTTTCATAGTATCCTCTTTAGGGATAGGTTTCTCATGAATGTCTTTTTCACAAGACACCACACTAACAGTTGTCGACATAGTAGAAGATAATGGTGGAATATAGTTCTGGAAGGTAGGTGTAATTGAAGCATGACCAATAGCTTCCATTTAGCATAAATGCATGGCATTAGGGTAAAATTTGATTGTAACCAATTGATTGTTAGAAAAAAACTTAACATAACCATGAAGGATAGAAATAACTACTCCTAAAGCATGAATCCAAGGTCTACCCTAGAGAAAGTTGTATTGTAAAGTTCCTTGCATAGCATACACCAAGGTTGGAATAACAACTAGTCCAACTTTCAAACGAAAAATAACAGTGCCTAATGTTGTCTTACCAGTATTATCAAACCCATGAATACACAAAGAAGATGCAACAAGCGAATTTAGATCCACCTGATTTTGGGTAATAGGTCTAGACTACAAATAGTTAGAGTCAAACTAGTTTCAATGAGAGTTTGCCTAATGCTGACACGATTAGCATACACAATGATCATTAGTGGGTCTGCTACATTTCTTACTTATTGAGGTGGGAGTTCATGCGGATAGAACGTAATATTCAAGGAATCCACTCAACTATGATCTAATAACACATATGCATCCACAGGCGTAGTAGAAGAAGGTAGCAGGATCTTTTGAAGAGATTCATGAAGCATACCTTGGTAAACTAAAGAAGTTTGAAGCAAATCCCATAGTGAGATCTTATCCAGAGTAACACAAAGTTGCTCGTTAAGCTCGTAGTCACTTGGTTTCTTAACTGGAGGTTTAGGCGCCTGAGGAATACTTGGTTGAGAAGGTGGTAAAGAAGTTGGATTATTAATATTTTTCTTATTTCTATGAGTGTTATAGGTATGAGCTACCATTCTATAGGAAGGATCTTTAGACTTTTTATATCTCATAAAAAGGTCTTGTGAGTCCCTTTTGAAAGGACACCATGAATAGAAATAACCCTCTTTGGAGAAGGACTAGTCGTAGTCACAAAAATGGGTGGTCTCTTTGACATGTGACGGGCAGAAAATACTTCAATCACATTCACATAATCATTAAAATTTGCAAGATAATTGGTTGAAGGAACTTTCTCAACATCAACCTCAAGGATATTATATGTGATAGAAGAATCATCCTTCACTAATGCACCATCTTGAGAGGAGAGTGCATTGGAATGAAGGGAAGGTAGGGTAACATTAAGAAATGTATCAATGATATCATATTCTTGCATCAAAATATCTTATGTAACGGAAGGAATTTTACAAGTGGGATTAAAGGCATATAGGGACATAGACAAAGCTAAGTCACCATCACAAGCATGAAAATGAACATCGTTAGCAATTTGAATAAAAATAGAAATTGAATTGATAAAATAAGATAACAAATGCATTTTTAAAAGAATAAGTTTAATTAAATAAACAATGCATAATCAAGTTGACTGAAGGACACCAGTGTGGCGTAGACGTCTACACGACACATTGTAGTCCTATACGAATTGAAATAGAAGCTCAAAATCTGGCGAAAAATTAGGACTATTTTTTTGTTAACCTACAAAACCCAGAATTAGAAATATAACAACAAATACTATATAATAGAGATAACAATAAATAAATAAGATAACAAAATGCAACCAAACCTCCATGTGGTTGAGTGCTTTCGATAAAACTGCACACACACAAGAGAGGAAAAATATTTGGGGTTGTTTGGAGACTTGCCTCACTCAAGTCCCTGTTTTGGTGCTTCCACCTCCACAACAACCTGATAAATAGATAGATAGATCAAAAGACAAATGAATGATAACATAATAGAAAAATAACCCCACTTGATGGAGGAAAACCCCTGTTACATGAGATAAAATAATAGACAAGTGATGTGATATATCCCAAGATGCTCAAAGATACAAGGGAAATGGGGAGATATTACCAAATAGGCTTCAAAGAGCCAAGATAGATTCAGATATTGTTGTAAGAGAGAATTGTAGGAAATTAGAGATCACTATAGAAAAATGAGATAGCAAGAGAATGCCAATATTGTGAGCAAGAGAGAACCATGAAGAAACTAGAAATCTTCAATGAAGCAAGAGGATGGATGTAAAGGGGAAAAGAGACTTATAGAACGCTATAGAAGATTTTGGATCATTCCCACCAACAAAAGCAGGTGACAAGTGGAAAGTGTGCACAAGACTGATATTTGATTGTTGGGATGTCGGTGGATAAATTCGTGACGCGCTAGTGTCTAGAGGAATCACGCTAAAAAGCAATAGGTGGAAAGGACAACACGCGATCCATGCAAAGGTGATGATGAAAGATGGTTGCTGACAAGGACTTTTGAGCATCATGAGAGGGAAAAAGGGGATGCAACGGTTGAAATGGTTCTACACAAATACTAGGGGAATGGACATTAAAGTGCTTATAAAAGTGTGTCGTAAATTACAAATGGGAGTATGCAATTTTTGAATCTACAAATAGAAACAATTTATTTTTTCAAATGAATACATGTGTTGAATGTATGAAATAAGAGATATAACAATGTGCAATTTTTATGTCTTTTTCATCAATGCAAGTGTATGGATGCATCTAAATCTGATAATTTCATGCAAAAATCATATTTGAAGCTACAAATCATAAGTACATGTAAGAAGAGATGGGCTCACCAAAATGTAATGTTGGTTAACTAGGTCATTAAGTGCATGAAATGTAATAATATAATTCATAAATGATTGCAAATATGAGTCAATTATATGCATATAAATAGATCTAAAAATAAAAATTAGAAGGCAATTTCAACATACATCAGGTTCACAAAAATGTAATGTATGTGGAAATGAGGTGTTCACTAGCTTATGTATGAAAATTAGGAACTAGGCGTATTCCCACTTGATTATAATGACAGTGGGTCCACTTGGATCAAAATCTAATTTGATTAAAAGGGATTGGTCATAATATGAATCTAATCACTTTGTTTTTGAGTTGAAAATGAATGTGAGAATTAGGGATATAAGGTGCAAAACTAAAAATGGAAAGAATAAACACATAGTTGTAAAATAGATAATCATAGAACCAACCTAGATCTAGAAAGGGTTTGTATAGAAGAGCCCATCTCAGCAATCTAAGCTAAAAGAAGGCGTTCAATGTTTCTTTGGGTGCCCTTGACCCACAGAGTGAATTTTTAGCACCGAGGTTGAATCTAGGACCCAAAGACCTTGTATTTGTTGTCTAACAAATGTTAGTTGCTTCTGAGAGATCAATAGAACCTCAAGAACCCTTTACCAAGATTATGTCACGCCAAGCACCCTTGATCAGGTCTACAACACTCCAAGTACCCTAGACCAGCCTTTTGGTGCTAAATTTCTAAGTGAAGTTATGTCTCTATCTTCTTATCATTTTTTTGTCTTCTATCTCGAGCATAATCCTATATCTAGACCTAGATCTAGACACAAGAGGAGAGAAGAGCTATTTCAGGATCTATAGTTTTTTTCTTTAGTCAAACCCTAGGTTGGAACTCAACCCTACAACGATAATGAAATTAAATAGAAATATTCTTGAATGAAAATGCTTAGTTAAAATGATTATACCTCCAGTTAATGATACAATTTTATTAGGATAAGTCGATGCAATAACATGATAAATCATCATGAAATCATAATTGAAGATTCCTTAATGTAGCTTTCTTATCCTTGAATAAGATCTTCTCTTGAAGAAGAATAATAGCTCTTGAATTGGGATGTAAAATGTATTGTGTTGATGAGACGATATGATGTAGAAATGAATTAGGAGATATGGTTTATATAGAGATATCGAAGTAAAATAACCTTTTGGTTTACTTGTAATTATAATATTTTTGCAATAGGAATAGTTTCAGAAAGGGAAAGATCGACATATTATCCTCCTAAAAATTTAGCCAAAATAAGTAGACGTCTACATCACCCCAAGTGATGTAGACCTGACTAAATTGGCTCAAATTTTTAGGAATGCAATATAATAGGGTCTTCATGTTTGAAATTTATTTTTATGGAAAGATATAATGTTAGGTGCATGAAACATGTCTTGAGATTTTAAAGGGGATAGGATATATAATAAATTAAAATGATAAAAGATAAAGAGCACACCTAGAACTAAGAGCCCAATTAATTAAGTGTTGATTTAGTAAAGTAGAATATGACTCATTGTATTAATTTAAAACAATAAAGGTTCTAGGATAATGCATAGAGGAAAGTGAAATACTAAAAAGAGTTCTAGGAGAGTGTAAAATTGGACATCCTAATTGAAGGTGTACAATTTATGACGCTCCATAAAATTGCTTAAAGTGTGATTAAAACCTAAGTCGTGCTCAAGAAAGGTGAAAACACTATATTCGTTAAACAATCATATGAATATATGTCCTTAATGAGAATAATAAATTTGTTTAGCTTACAATTTTATTTACCATATGGTATACCTTAATATTCACCATAGGCCATAAGTTACATCCTTCTACACATAATTTAATGAGTGATATTTGTATAGAGTTAACAACAATGAATACCATGTTCAATTTTCCTTCTATCATACTTTTTAAGTTAGACACTAATTAATGGTTAATCATGCATGGTAGAAATCAATACAATGATAATTATTATTATAGAATTATTAAACTAAAACCAAGCCATATAAAAGGTAAGATACATGCATGAAATAGTCATTTTTAACATAACCAAATCCAAGAAAACTTTTGCGATCTTACCCGCTAATAGTAAATTTGAGAGTTCTAGGACCACTTATGCTAAATCCATAAACAAAGTTGATCACCCCGTCAACTCCTAAGAATTATAAAAGTTTAGGTTTTACTCTCCAACACCAACCTCATGAGGTATGAGAATGTCAAGAAGATTTCTAGATATATATAAATATGTACTAGACTATCTTTCTTACTAACCTAAATCCTCCTATTTCAAAATCAAAATACATATAAATAATCCTTGTAATTGTAGATACCAACATGCTTAGATAATAACTATATCATAACATGTTATTTGATTTTTTTAATCAAATATAGGGAACTCACATTTAAAAATTTTCCACAATAAGTGGACCAAGATGGGAGACCAAAAGGGAGTCTTAAGATGCCACTTTGTTTTTTTGAAACAAAGGAAGTTTGAACTTCAATGAGAAATTGAAGAATGTGACACTCAAAGTTTAAAAATGCAACATGAACAAGATTGTAGTGTTCTCAATCTACTTTCTAAAATACTAAATTGTTTTGAAAATCGCAGAGATTAAGGGTTTCAAAAACACTTCAAAAAGGGATCCAAACAAGGTGGTCCTATTTTTATCATAAAAAAACAACATAGCGTTCGTTGTGGTGCCCTAAAATGTTAACTTATTTTAGAATTTTAAAAATCACTCCAGGTAAAAATTAGCTAACACCATGTAGTTTATGCCAATTTTTTTGGCTATCTTTTTAATAAATATATGGTTTTTAACTAACTTTCAAAGTGGACACATCTTGAAAAATAGGAATTTGAGTGTGGTCCCCTCTTTTTTTGAAGACTAATAAAAAATCATAAAAAATTCAATGTGTAGAATTGAGACTAGTTTCTAAAAATATATTTTGTTTCAAAATCCAAACAATGACCAAAAATCTATTCCCAAAATAGCACACGTTGGTTTTCGACAAAAAATGAACACACTAACAAAATAAATTAGAGATAAAAGCCTTAACATAATCAAAATGTGAAAAAATACATGGTTAGATAACTAAGAGAGAGCTTAATGTCATCCTAATGTTTTCTTTGTTTGCATTGAAACATAAGCAAACTTGGCGAAGAGAAAAACCAAAAATGTGAGAAGTACTTTCATATTTTCAAAAAACATGTCTCAATCCTAAAATGGCCATCCAAGCCTTTGGGTTGGATGCCAAAGTCTTGGTATTTCCTAATGAAAAACATTTGGTGAGCGCCAAATTTGGTACTCACCAAATTCAAAAAATATATTTTTTACATTTCAATGTCTTTTTCCTTTCTTATACTTTAATTTATATTTCATGTATATTTTGGCAAGATGTTTTAGAGTGGTTTAAGATCTTTAGGATTTATAATGTATATTTTAGGTTTTAAAAGATCATACAAATTTGTATACATAGTCAAATTTTAGTTATCAACATGCTCCTATCAACATTATCTTGTTATATCTATCTCACTCTTATCATCTTCTCCAAACTCTAGACATTTCTCTCTCCCTCTCTTCTCTCCCACCTCTCTCTCCCCTCTCTATGTCTCTTTCATCCTCTAAACTCACCTTCCATCCTTACCCCTATCTCTATCCATGCCTCCATCCCTCTCTCTTCTTCTCTCCCTCTCTCTTATTTTTTCTTTTATGTTTCTCTCTATTCTCTCTATCACTACCTATCCCCCCCCCNCCCTCTCTTTCCCCATCTCTAGGTCTCTCACTTCCTCCGTCTTAACCTTACTACTTCTCCCTCCCTGCCTTATTACCTTCTTCTCTCTCCCCCCTCTATAGCTCACCTCTATCTCTACCACCTAGGTCTCTTGCCCCTCTCCATAGGCTCCAGGTCTCTTGCCTCTATATCTCTCCCCTCTCCTATTTTTTCTCTATCTTTCCAATTCTCTCGTGACCTCATTAACCCTCTTTCTCTCTTTTTGGAGAAAAATGGAATGAAACAAGTAAAGGACATGGTGGAGTCACGGTTCTTATCAATAAGAAGTGGTATGGTAACATAAACTTTGAAAAAGAGGATCCAAATAAACAATACATTTGGCTAAAATTAACGATAAATGAGAGAATTTTAAGGTTGGCTGCTTACATTACTTTATCGCAAAAAACCTCTAAATTTTGCAAGAGAAAGAATT
>MU226069.1:885672-900065 GCA_018584345.1 Thuja plicata | reverse complement strand
TGTGATTGTGATTAAGGGAAGATAAGATGCTCCTTTCTTTCACCCTCAAATACACAAATAGGAGATCCAATTTTGATCAACCCCAAAAGGGTTAATACACAAATGAATCCACTATTTGGAAAGAGACGAAGAAAGGGGATCTTAAATTCTGTAAATTGATTGATTAATATGATTAATGACAGTAATTGAAAATAATAGGAGAAAATACCAACCTTACAAAATGGCAGATCAAAGATTGTTGTTTTCTGAGATCTGTAGACTATTTCTGGAGATGCTGACAGTTGATACCGAACCGGAACACAGAGATGGACAAAACCCAGAAATATTTTTCCATTCCGATGTCATCTTATGAAAAAGGTCAACCCTGTACCACTTTTGCCAACTCGATCTGCTCAACTCCAAAAGTGTCCCTGTTCGCACAGTCTGAAAGAAATCTGAAAAGGGTATCCAAATTTGGCCTTGGATCTACAGTCTCGAACCTGTACCTCCAAGAAAAATGTTTGTTTGTTGCTGGGGAGGGGTTTGCCTTGGTCAAACCCCGGTTTTGGAATTAATCTTAATATATGTAATTGAAAATTGCATAAAGAATAACAAAGCAAAACTCAAATTCACCTTGCTTGTAATGTCCTTGTGGCGGATTCGAATCCGTGGATCCACAACTATACTTCAAAACATGGAATGTAGAATGGAAGGATGTCTTCAATCTCTTGCTTGTAGATCTCCAACACCAAGTCTTGAATGTATTCTTGAACTTGACAAGGGCTTTGGAAGAAGATGGATGGAGAGATCACCAAAAGGGCACTTTTTTTTGCTTGAATCCTTCAATGGCCTCCAATGGATCTCCTTCATGCAAATGGATACTTGAGAATGATGGATGATTGCTTCAAATCTTGCTTAATTTCTTGCTTGGGATTCACTTCCTAAGGATGCTTGATGCTTGATTAGAAGACTTCAATTGCTTGATCATGGTTAGAGAAAATGAGAGGAGAAAGCTCCCTTTTATATGAAATTAGGGCACAATATTCTAAGGAGGCCTACATGGGATAATTAAATCATCATTTAAGCCTTTACCCCTAGGAGAGGACCTATATTAAATATAATTTAGGAATCAACCGATTTGGAACCCGAAACAGCCGACCCGGAAGCGGGAATAGACTTTTTGTGAAGACCGACATCCCGGAAACCAAAAGTTCCCGGAATTTGGACCCTGGGACAGGGTTGAGGTCGGCCCTGTCCTAGGATAGGGCCGAGGTTGACCCTATCCTAGGGCAGGGCCGAGGTCGACCTTGTCCTAGAAGGTCGACCCTGTCCCCAGATCCCAGGATCACAAGTCAGAGACCCAGAATGCAGAATTTAGGTCAGGAAATGGAGGTTAGAAAGGCAGGTCAGGGGGAAGCCATGTCAAGATCAGGAACCCATTCAGAGGCGCTTGTCATGACCCCAAACTACTCACTCGGAAGGCTAAACCAGTCTCCTATGGAAGTGCTTCCATTTTCTGACTATACAATTGTTATCTCTTCAATCTTTTTGGTCATCCCATATTGATTCTTGGCTAATCACTTTAGTTGATCCTAAATATTTGAGTGTTGTTAGCAATCTCAAAGTGTGTCTAGAGGGAGCTCTACAATAGATTTCTACAATAAAATATTCACTAATGTTTATGTTTTTAATTTATTTGGTGGTGCTATTTGTTGGATAAGTGAGTGATAAGGTGTGGTCACTTGTCACTTTCACCATGAAGATACTAACTACATGAAAATTACTAAGAAGGTCATTTGGCTTTAGAGATTGTGTTCAAATGTTGAGTGAAGTCAACGAGATATTAGAGTTATATGTGACAGTTGGAATGTCATATGTTTCCAACAATAAAATGCAACCTTTCATGTGAGGATGAAGCACATAAATGTCTTGTGCCAATTTTTCCATGACATGATAGAGGATGGAGGACGTTGGAGATGGTTAACAATTTATGGAATGTTGCAAATTCATTAATGAAGTTGCTACATAACATAAATTCATGTGGTATAATATTTTGTATAGGTGTCACACCCCTACCAACTACTTGATAGTGTTGGTCTTTCCTTTTTCTCTTGTAAGGTATTTGACAAGTGGGAGAATTTTGGAATAGCCATTGCATTTGAAATTAATTAACCTTTATTTTATTTTATTTGTATTTGTTAGTCAACATGGAAAAGGGTGGAACGAAGAAAGGAAATGCACTCTACTCATTGCTCCGCGTAGGCCAGGGCTTTGTGCCCTAGCACTGACCTTTCCTGCTCTGTCTGTTTCGTGTGGCTGTGTGGGAGTGTGTGGGCTATTGTCAAAGGTTGTTAGCTTGGTTTGGCAGTATGCTGGGGTTTGTGGGGAAGCATGGTTTTGGCCGTTCACGACATTTCTGTGGACTTTTCAGGGGCTCGGTGTTATTCAGAGGTGTGCGAGGGTTGGGTGTTGATGTGTGGATTAGCTGTGAGGGAGTTAGTTTGTTGGGCTCTTATGGCCGCGAGTGGGGTTTCCAAGAGTCTCACTCTTGCTAGAGCCTCAGCTTGTGGTGGATCTTCTCCGGGGGTGAGTTCACAGGTGAAGGAGACATTTTATGTTGGAGAGAGCTCGAAGTTAAATAAAGTTAATGGCTGCCTTCCGCGGAGCCAGGATCAGCCTGTGTTGGTGATCCCTCCGGAGGCAGTAATGGAAGATGTGGACTATTTGGCCAAACATGCATTGATATGCAAGTTTCTTGGTATCCGAATTTCCCTGTCTACTCTGGAAGCCTAGATTCATCGTTCATGGCAAGTGGAAGGTGATATGGATATTATGTTGGCTGGTAATAGCTACTTTTTGGTGGCTTTCTCTTGCATGTCAGATCGTGACCAGGTCTTTGAGGGAGGTCCATATTTTTATGACCGTGTGGGACTTTTCATCAAACCCTGGCATACGGGGTTCAATTCTGCTGAGGATCTCCCTTTGAGGGTTCCTGTTTGGATCCGCCTGTTGCAGCTTCCTTTGGAGTTCTGGCACAAGGATATCCTTCGACAGATTGATGCTTTGCTTGGGAAGCCAGCTGCTATAACACATCAATCACTAGATAAAAAGGTTATTTCTTATGCCCATATTTGTGTTGAAATTGATTTAAATAATCCTTTGCCAGATTCTTTGGAAATTTGCCTAGGCTCTTCTTCTTGGATTTAGCAGCTAGACTATGAATCCCTTCCCTTCCGATGCTGCATTTGTCATGGGTATGGTTATTTACATAGCCAATGCCCTCAAGCCTCTAAAGGCATTGGTACTCCTGGCGGGTTCTTAGGCCCAAGGATGGCTAATGATGGTAAGGGGAATGGTCAAACTGTTAGTACTGGAAAAGGGAAAGTTTAGACTAATAGTACTGGTAAAGGGAAAGCTCATATGAATACTTCAAGTCAGGGGCAAGGGCCAACAAACACTACCGGTCCTAATAAGGATGGTTTTATCCCTGCTTGAAACTGTGCTAAGGGGAGGGGTCAGAAGTGACCTCATCTAGACCAGCAAGTGGACTCAGGGTTCAATCGATTTGAGGTGCTAGACAACATGGTCATAGAAGAAGACATTCTTCCAGATGCTCAGTGTGGGGTTACTGGCTCAAATGGGAGGAGTTCTATTCTTAGTGGCAACCAGGATGTTGTAGTTCAGCAGAAGCCGGAGACCCCTATTGGCCCTGAGTCTGGTGCCCTTGTGGTTTCTCCTGCTCCACAAGAAAAGGATATTCTTTTGGCAGATTTGGTCAAAGGTGTGTTTGCCTTTGGTAAAGGAAAGATATCTTCTCTTGTTTTGGTCTGATGCAAAGACCATTTAAGAAAGTCTCTTTTGCTACTCCCTCAAGAGTTGGGCGAAAGTAGGATAAGGAAAAAATTAAATTATAGGAGATTTACTGGTAGAGTCTGGGGCCATAAAGACCATGGAAGAACATTTCCCCCACTCTACTCAATGATTATTCTCTCATGGAATGTGAGGGGGTTGAATAGCATCCCCAGACAAAAATTTGTTCATGAGCTGGTGGCTGATCATTCTCCAGATATCCTTTGTATCCAGGAGACCAAGCTTTTAGTGGATTCCATCTTTAGATGTGCCCCTAATATTTGGTTTTTGGGGCAATGTTAGTGTGTTGGTGCTTTGGGGAGCTCTGGTGGTCTTTCCATTTGTTGAGATCCTAGGAAAGTCACGCCTCTCTACTAGATCTCTTGCCTCTCGGCTCTCTCAATGGTGGCCTCTTCTCTAGAAACTGGAGAGATGATTATTGTTACTAATGTGTATGCCCCTATTGATCTCCCTGGCAAGATTAAGCTCTGGGCACATATTAGGCATGTCAGAAGCTGTCACTCATTCTTGCCTTGGATTGTGGTGGGGATTTCAACTCTGTCATTAGTCTGGAGGAGAAGCGGGGTGGGCTGGCTCACTTGGGTCCTTCTTCTAAGCTTCTTCAGGAAAATATGGATCTTTTACATCTCTCTGATGTCAAACCTCTTAATGGGCTCTTTACATGGAATAATAGAAGGGTTGGAGATGATGCCATCTCAAAACGCTTGGACAGGTTCCTGGTTTCCTGCTTTTGGAATTGTGGCTCTCTTTCTCTCTCTTCTGAAATTCTTGATTGGAGAGGCTCTGACCATTGGCCTATCAAGCTCACAGCTAGTTATGTTGTCATCCCCAAGAAGCCTCCCTTTAAGTTCCAGCTGATGTGGTTTCGAGACTCTTCTCTCCATGATTTAATGGCTCACTAGTGGAGATAGGGTGGCCCTGCCTATGGCACTGCTATGTTCTCCTTCTCTAAAAAAATACAGTATGTCAAAAGGAAGTTGAAGAATTGGAACAGGACTTGTTTTGGTAATCTCCACATCATGAATAAGAGGGCTCAGGATCGTCTGGATGTTATTACAAGGCAGATTCAGGATTTGGGTTTTTCTGAAGCTCTTGGCATAGCAGAATCCCAAGCTTCTAGTGATTTAGCAAAGTGGGATCTTAGAGAAGAAATTTATTGGAAACAGAAGGCTCGAGTTGACTGGCTTCAAGAAGGGGACAAGAACACCACATTTTTCCATAAATCTATGTAGGCTCGACGTAACAGGAGTTACATTTCTTCTCTTGTTACTTCTGATGGGAAGCATCTGACCTCCTCTCAGGCTATGTCCAGGGAAGCTATTTAGTTTTACTCTGCTCTCTTTTCAGATGACTTGCCTCCAGCGGAGATTAAGGAGAATACAATCTTATCCTATATTCCCTCCATTGTGACCGGGAAGATGAATGACTCTCTTATGCGGTCGATTTGTATGTCTGACTTGGAGGAGGTGGTCTTCAACATGTGTAAGGGCAAAGCTTCGTGGCCTAATGGCTTCCCTATTGAATTCTTCCAAGAATTTTGTGATATTATCAATCAAGACCTTTTGGATGTGGTTCAGGAGTCCTATTCCAACAAAGATATGCTCCAAACTTTGAATGCTACTTTCCTGGTCCTTATTCCGAAGAAGGAAGAGGCTAATCAGTTGGACTTCTTTCGTCCCATTGCTCTATGTAATGTGGTCTATAAAATCATTACTAAGCTCCTAGCGGAGAGGCTTAAAGTTTGGCTTCCCATGGTTATCTCTGAGGAACAAGGGGGTTTTGTGGCTGGAAAACAAATTTTGGATGGGGTGGTTATTGCTTCTGAAGCCATTCACTCTATGTGTACTTCTAGAGAGTGTGCCATGTTCATCAAGCTCGATATGGCTAAGGCTTATGACAGAGTCAATTGGGGTTTCTTGCGGAAATTTCTTCTGGCTTTTGGCTTCAGTCAGGAATGGGTTTGTTGGGTTTTGAGATGTGTTACTACACCCTCCTTCTCGATCCTTCTAAATGGTGAACCGTCTGAGTTATTTGGGGCCTCTAGGGGTCTTCGCCAGGGATATCCTCTTTCTCCTTATCTGTTTATCATTATGGCTGAGGGACTTGGCAGACTTATCAATTCTTATGTATCCCAAAATTTGATTCAGGGCTGGCGACGGGGAAATGGTCTGCCCACTCTTTCCCACCTCTAGTTTGTTGATGATACGACCCTTGCTGGGAGAGCTTAGATTCGGGAAGCTGAAGCCTTTCAGCTCACTTTGGATACTTATTTGGCTGCCTCAGGTCAGAAAATCAACGACCACAAGTCCTCTATTTTTTTCTTCAACACTCATGAGCCTATTCAGCGGAGGATTGCTAATATCCTGAGATTTCAAATTGAGTCTCTCCCTCTGACTTACTTGGGTGTCCCTATTGTGGTGGGAAGACAACCCAGGCTTTTCTGGCAGAGCTTACTCGACAAGCTTCGACAAAAATTCAATCATTGGACTCATAAGTGGCTCTCTACTGCTGGTAGGGTGACTCTCCTGCAATCTGTGATTCAGGCCCTTCCTATATATAGAAGCATGGTTCAGGCTGCCCGACGTATTTTCTTAAGGAATTTGATGCTCTTTCTTGCCAATTTCTTTGGAGCGGCAATTTGCAAAAATCTAAATGGAGCCTCATCAATTGGGATACTGTCTGCAGGCCAAAAAAGGAAGGATGCCTCAGCCTTCGTTCTGCTATCTTGTGCAGTCAAGCTCTTGCTGCCAAGCTCTATTGGCGCTAGTGTTATAGTCATTCTCAGCTTTGGGCCCGTATCCTGTCACACAAGTATTTATCTAGCGTTGAACCTTCAGATGTTTCTAGGTTTCCTCTTGAGGGAAGAAGCTCTATGGTGTGGAATACCCTCAATATTGGTGCTCACCTGGTGAAGAGAAGTCTATTTTGGATATGTAACAGTGGCACTTAGGTTATGTTTTGGAGTGATTCCTGGAATGGGCATCCTCCTCTCTTGTCCTCTCATCTGCACTTACAGCCTCTTTGTGATTTTTTCCTTTCTGCTGGATGGAATAAGGTGGCTCATTATAAGGAGGATCATAACCTGGGCCTTGTTGTTGGTTACAGATGGAAGAATTCTTCTGATTGGCCGCTGGGTGGTTCTCAAGGGGATCGGTTGGAGCTTTCTCAGATCTTGGCTTCTAGGGAGTGCAGCTCTCTTCAGGAACCTAATGTTTTGGCTTGGGGAGGTGCTTCTTCTGGCAAGTATTTTATTTCTTCAGGGTACCTTGCGCTGACTAAGCAACTGTTTGGCGAGGTGGAGGTTTCTTGGTGGAAGAAAGCCTGGAATAGATTTTCTTGGCCCAAATGTAACTTTTTCTTCTGGATTCTGGTTTACAATCGATGTCTTACTTGGGAGAATCTTTGCAAGAGAGGCTTCCAGGGGCCCTCCATCTATGTCTTATGCCGCAATAGTGAAGAGACTATCTCTCACCTTTTTTTCCAGTGCTCCTTTTTCAAGTAGATTTGGCACTTCTGGTGGAGTGTGTGGGGATGCTCGTGCTGGCATGTTTCCTCCTTGTCTGAGTTCTGGGACCGTCTGGGCCATCCCCCTTCCAAGACCTCTTTTCTTTAGGTTGCTTGGACTATTGGCCCTTCCTTTATTTTATGGCATGTTTGGCTTGAGAGAAATAGGAGGATCTTTCATGATGTGCAGCTGGGGATCAGGCACCTATGGGGGAAAATTTCTCATTCTCTTCATGAAACACTCCTAGCAAAATGTGACTTTTGTGGAGGTTTGGACCCTGGAGGTACTGGTATTTACTCACGCCTTTCCTTTCCTCTTTAGTGTGGCGCTCCCTCTCTGCCCCACAGATGCTCTGGGAATAGAGCCAGGCAGCGCTCTCAGCGTGTTAATCGTGAGGGGCATTGGAATCCTCCCCATTCTGGAGTTCTTAAAATCAACACTGATGGTTCTTCTCAGGGAAATCCTGGACCGACTGGCATTGGGGGAGTTGGGCATGATAGCTCTGGTGATGTTCAGTTTCTATTTTCTAGCTACAAGGGTTACCATACAAATAACCTCATGGAAGCCCTTGCTATCTTGGTTGCAGTGGAACAGTGTTGTCAACGTGGCTGGAGAAGAATTACCTGTGAGACAGACTCGCAAGTGGTAGTGAATTTATTGAATAGACGAAACCTTGTGGATGTGGATTGGCATTTGGCTCTGGTTATTCAACATATCATTTAGTTATGCAATTCTCTGGAATGTATGTCTTTTATGCATATCCCTCGGGAGTGGAACGGTGTGGCTGATTGCTTGGCTAAATGGGCTTCCGAGCATGCGTTGGATTGGAATATTGTTGATCATAGGATGCTTCCCCCTGATTTATCTCATAAGCTGGCTCAACTTGTTGACCAAGATAAAGCTCTTTAGTGCTCTTTGTTTCCTATGTTGCTCTGTTCTCTTTGGTATTCAATAAATTTTTTACCCCTCATTTAGTTTTAACATGGAAAAGGGTGTCCCACATATGATTTGCCACTCTCATAATGAATTTGTTAGAGCATTTATGACAAGGTGGTGTAAGAGATTATGACATCTAAGAGCATGATTGTAAGATAGTTACATTATCATTTCATATATCATTTATTCTTGTTGAATTATTGAGTTTATATGAAGCTAACATCCTTTTTGAGTGAAAAAACTAGTCTTTTTATACTTTACAATTAGGCTTTAGAAATAACTTCATCATTCTTTCAAAGTAGTCTAAAAAATATCTTTGAATAATTTGATGACTTCAATTGATATTTAAGACACCATCTTCAATTTATATAATATTGATAAATACATTATAACATTTTATATAGACAATAGTTTTCAAATCAATTTCCTTGATTTATATATCATAAATTAGCAAAATATTTGAAATAAATATTATTTTAAATTTTATATATAATTTAATAATAATAATAATAATAATAAATAATTAGTTTACAGATAATAACTATATTAGATTACTCCTATATGCCATATTACTTTCTATCTCCACCTATAATGCCTTCCACATGTGCCATGATTTGGAAACATGGACCAATTAAATGTTACTTTGAACTTCAAAATGCAAGATCATATATAAAGTTATTTGCTAAAAATATATATGAGTATACTAGATTTCCTATTTTTATTATTATTGATTTCAAAATCCTTGTGATGTTAAAAGTATTCTTAAAGTTGAAAATACAATAATACAAAAGAATTTGAGTGTTTTTAAAGAATTGAAGTATTATCTAAAAACACAATAGAATAACTTTTAAGGCCACAAGAAAACTACTAAGAATTATGTGTAATGTCATCAAAAGTAAAGCAATGAGTTGGCTTGGCCTAAACATAAATGGTCGATAGACAATGACATCTTAATAACACTAAAAAGTAATGTCTACCTTTTGCCCTCACACCACGAAAGGCATTTTCAAATAAATATTTCACATAAACGTTTCTTATTTAATATATAACATTCAATGTGATGAATATTATTTCTTTGAAATGTTAAATGGCATCAACTGTTACATTATGACATTTATACTCTAGATATGTTTTCTTTATTAAAACCATCTCCCAAATCATAGAAACAATTTTTCATCTAGCAACCGGTGCAATTGGAAGATCATTATGAAACGAGGTCAATTGAATAGCAACACAAATTGTTTGGAAAATAACGATATGATTCAAAAGTTTGAAAGTTTGAAACTAATGCTCTTAACAAGTCATTGTTGTCCCTCTCTCAATAAAGAAAATCAGAAGGTTAAGATTTCAATAAAACCATTCGCAATTGCACAAATGCCAAGCAATTGTACTAACAATTGGTCAAAATAATATAATGTCACATAATGTTGGAAAATGGAAGAACATTAGTAACATATGTACAATAAATAAACATTAATAATGATAATATTGTGTTTATATGGAATTTTATAACGAGTCTTGCCAAAATCTGTAAATATTGCATTCACCTTTTCAAACTACATAAAACTATCTACAAGAAAATAACTCCCAAAAATTAAATATTAATCATTAACATAGTAAATTCAATAGGATGATCTTATTACAACATAAACTTTAATATTTCAACACATTTTCTTAAGTTTTACATTACACATAATAAAGCATGTTGTTTGATTAATGATACGATCATTTAGTGTCTTCCCCTCAAATTGATACAACTTGTGTTCGGTCTTCTTCTATTTGTGTAACCTTCTTAGGGGGCGTCAAGAGGTCTAATGATGTTGCTAAGTTGATGGAGATTTCTACTATATTGGCTCATTTGTCTTCTTCGCATGTAGCTCCCTTGAAGGTGGTGGTGGGGGAGTATGACATCCCTTCTCCTCATTTTGTTGATTTGAATAAAGATGCTTCTTGGATGATCGTCCATAGAAGGCATAGAGGTCTTTCTAAATCCGTTACACACTCTTACCCAATAATTAAGGGAGTGAGGATTGATTAAGAAAATGTGAGACATTGTTTAGCTATTTGTTGTACTTTTAATGGTATGTGGACTTGAGATCCCAAAGTTAGTTTAGTTGCAATTTGAATATTGTCCCATTGTGTATAGGGTGTCAAGACCCCTTCAAAATGTGGTTGGTGGTTCGTTGCAGGCATTTTATGTATTGTTGGTCATTTTGTTAAGAGCTTTGTGGTCCTTGCAAAACTTTATTACAAAAATATTACCATAAATTCTCATCAATTCATATAAAAATATCAAATTTATTTTTTTAACTAATTAAAATCTATACTTTTTTTATTTTAATAAATAAATAAATAAATCCTTCAAATATTTCAACAGCCTTAACTTCATGAAAACTATAAATGTTGTTGCACCAAGAAGGTGTCCTATTGCATAACACCGAAATCGAATGTTATTCACCTCCTAAGCATGGTGGAAATCAAATAGATTAACATAAAAATACTTGCAGTTTGGTACAAGTAATCAAACTCGATGAAGGGTAAAAAAATTTAACTCAATGTTATCCATTGATCAAAGAATATCTTCTTCATCAAATAACATTGTTTTTTTATAAAGATTGCTTCCTTTCACGTAATAACAAAGTAAATTTGTAAATAGCTTTGGTTGTATGTATCATTAATACCCCACCGTTGAAAACTATCTATGTGTTAGTCAACAAATTGGGCCTCTGGAAATTATAATCAATTTGCAACTAATAGTTGGATAGACCATTATTGAGTTAATGATTGTCCTCTGCGTTTGAGAGGGGGAGCTCCCTCGTATGATAAAATTTGAGTTTTTTGGGTGTGTTTTTAACTAGAATGCATAAAAGGCCAGCTAAAATTTGCCCATCAATATAGTACGAATGCAATTACAGATTTACAATAAGGGGGCAAGGAAATAAATGACACAAAGATCATTCACTCCCAAAACCCATGAACAACTACAATTAAGAATATAAACATAGATTCTCCCAATACATATATGTAGCTAAGAACTCAAAGGTTTTAAGACACACATATTCATAATCAAATGCAAAAAAGGACAGTTGACAGGTAATTGCAAATTCACAAAGGAAAGATTGCAATTGTAAAAGAACAACCAAACACAAATATTTGAGCCACTCTTGTATTCCTTCAATTAGACTATTCAATACAAAGTCTCCAGCTCCACTAATGTGTTATGTTATGCCTATCTATTGGAGCCAATCGTCCTCCAAAGCATCACTTGAATGCTCTCTAATTTCTTCTCTCTTCTTAGTTATACTAGAAGCACTCACCTTTAATTTGTTTTTTCTTCTTTGAATTATTGTTTTCGTAATAGACATGAACTTTTCTTTCCTCGATTTTTCTCTTCTTTTGAACTCTCATGCTCTACTGATGTAACTCTTTTCTTCTTGACATAAGACCTTTTATTATCTCATTTCCTTGATACCAAATCATCTTCTTGACATAATATATTATCTTATGCAATTTCCATGATACCATATCAACTAGACCTTTATTCTTTGATTACTCATTTTTTTGAGTGTTTATATAAATTCTTCTTGTTTTCTTCTTATTATTGTTATGCCAACCTTGGATCTATGTTGACTAGTCTCAATACTGCTCAAAGAAGTCTAAGTAGTTCTTAGATTATCCACTATAGAACACACTTTAGTATATGGATTTGTCTTAGAAGTATGTAGATCATCAATATGTATGTTATTCTTATTACAAATAGTTAGGCTTTTAGATAAAGCTATGGCCAAGCCATCTATATTTTCTAAGGTCGAAATATTCCATTGAGCTAACCAATTCCTTTGTGATTGACAACTTTTGCTTAGTACCAATTTTTAAATGAAGCCTAGATTCACATCTTCTCCATAATTTGGAATCCTCATTTATCACTCATTTTCCTAATGCATAATTAGTAATTTCTTCTTTTCACCTTCCAACGTGAGTTGGAAATTTTCTTTTCTTTTCTCCTTTTTTCTCAAGGTAAGGCTTCTTTATTCATAGCAACTCTTTCAAGTATTTGGTGTAATTTTATGTATGTTTCCTTGTTTATCTTGCTCTTGTTCTTCTTTAGGAGTAAGAGAAAGCTTTAAGCTAACTTGTCTAGCTAATCCATCCATCATTTTATGATTGGTATTAAGTCAAACGAAGTGGTCATTGATTCTTGATAAAGATTAACTAAATTACTAATAGAAGTTTGCCTTCTAGAGAAAGATTTGAAGAGGAAATGGAGTCTTCCTCAAGATTAAAATCCACATGGAGCTTGTTGATTTTGCTTGGTATATTAGAAAATGTATGAGGCATAGAATAACTTCTTATGGGTCTCTATTGAGATCTTCTTCTTAAATCATCATCAGTGGGTTGCCCATTTGTAGTGCACTGTGAAACTATTAATAGTTTTACAACAAAGAGTAGTCGTATTTGAACAGGAGTATTGGAGACTACAAAATGAGAAGGTACATCTACACCTCTAAATCTTGGTTCCTCATTATCTTTAATTAGTCTTTCAATAACGGGGAAGCCTATATCAAATCATTTATCCTCTATGTCTACTCCATAGACTAATAGCCTAGAACTAATTGAAAGATAAAGAGTATCCAAGGAAAAAATTGACGTTTGAGGTCACTATTGTAATCTATTTCTTCTTTTTTCTTTATTTTATCATTTTTTTAATTAAAATCAGTAGCCTAACAAGGGGGCTAACCCTTACACAACCACAGCCCAAAGGTGTCTAAGATAACAATAGCACAAAAATAGGGGTGTTGGCTTTTACAAGTAGAGGCCATCAACAACTTATTAACAACACACAAATAGAGGTGTTGTCAAAAACAAAATGCAACAAATAAACAACCCCAGTAGCATCAAGGCTAGTAGTTCTCCTCAAGAGTGAGAGGCAATCTCACTCACCGCATGTGGAGAAGAATATGAGTTTGAGGAGCTATTTTTCAGGCACTTTTGGACAACTATCCATGAGATATTATCCTTATACTCCCCAAGACAAGGGGGAGCATCTAATGAAACTACATTTGGACAATTGTCAGCACAATGGTCGGGGTGTTGAGCAACATGTACATTGTCACCTGAAACTTGGAGCAAAGCGGGAGCAGAAGGCGAAGAAAGGTCCACATGGCCAGAGGGGGTTGCACTAGTAGGAGCCAAACTAGTATTCTCATGGTTTACAACGAGGGCATCACCCAAATTTGTAGTGGGAGCATCACTCAGATTTGTAGCAGGAGCTTTATCCTCGTAGTGAACCTGTGAGGAGTCCTCGGAGGTGGGTGATCCCACAATAGTGGGTTACACTTTTCCGGAGGAAGGAATTCCTCACGAAATCCGCGAGGGGGAGGATTTAGTCAAGTACTTTAGATAGAAAGTACCTAATTGTTTCGATCGAAACATTCTTAGTTTCGATCGAAACTACCTTTTTTGCTTAGTTTCGATCGAAACTGAGTTAGTTTCGATCGAAACTAAGTTAGTTTTGATCGAAACTAACTAGTCATAATTTTGCTATGGTTTTTACCCATATGCATGTTAAACTAAGAAACTACTTTCGATAGAAAGTAGTTTCGATCGAAACTAAATAGTTTCGATCGAAACTACTTTCTATCGAAACCCCCAAAATTGAGGCCCTCTGCAAAGGCTAACAATAATATGCAGTTTTCATGGCTTCGGGGCTCACGCGCGGGGCTCAAATGAAAGAATAGGGACACCTCCTTTTGCATTGCACAAGTACTCTGAACGAGATTTTTAACGAATATAGATTTGACAAATTTTGAATTAATTAGGTCTATGTATTTTGACGTGCATCGGATGTAGGTTTTTTATCGAATATAAACTTCCAGGTTTGACGTTCAATGAAAAATAGCAGAAAATAGAAAAAAAAAATTGAAAAATAACAGTGCCCTCTGGCTTCGAGTCTTCTTTCTATCAAAATTTTTTTTTTGAATTTCGATAAATACACAACAAGTTATCAGCTACGCAGTCAAGGTATGTCAAAATTACGGTTGACTCTACTTCAAACATTCATAAAATATGCAATAATCATGATAATGTCGTCAAACCAATTGCA
>MU226069.1:873766-884541 GCA_018584345.1 Thuja plicata | reverse complement strand
GCGGTAGCAGTTTTTTTTTTTTTTTTTGGGGGGGTGGGGGGACCCCATCCATGACAGCCCTAGAAGCAGAAACCCCTCCACCTCCAGCTTCAGTATCTACAGCACCATCTGAAGTCTCCAAACCAGGCAACGAAGAGGCGGAGGGACCTGAACGAGAAGCCCCCCACTACCTCCTAGAGACAATAGGAGGATTCCCAAACACCTGGAGACAGACCCCTACAATGAAATCTCAACTTGTGGAACGACATTTGAGGAAGACGAGAATAGAGTGCTAAAGGCACTAGTAGATGATGTCCCCAGCAGTGCCAACACCCAGCAAGCCCACAGTGGGTAGCATTGCAAAGGCCCCATCCACAGGAAGTTGCGTTCTAGAGGCCACATGTTTCAAATTCATAGAGGGAACGAGAGCAAGCGTCGGAGCCATCATACTCAATTCTTATAAAATTTATTTTTTTGGATTGGTTTATTTTATCATTGTTTTTTTATTAGGTTCAGTAGCCACACAAGGGGGTTGATCCTTACGCCACCACAACCGAGGGGCCGTCAAGAATCAATAGCACATTAACAAGGGTGTTGAAAGTTGCATCTCAAGGCCATAAGTAGCACATTGTTAGTAAAATAATAGTCTTATTTAAAAAGGTTGCTTGGAAAAAAAAGAGGCCACCACTAGCCACTGACAGCACTGAGGCCAAAAAGACCATTAACAACACATTTCCAATAACCCATCGAGTGGGGCATAATCCATCTTGCATCTAAGAAGTCCCCAAAAGAAGAAGACCACATCAAATTACCATCAACATCCTTTGCAGAGAAAGGCTAGCCTGTGGCATCAGCAAAGGCAAGGTCGGTCCCATGAACTGCAAAATACCTTAACCAAAAACAACAATAGGCTAGAGTGTGCCCTTGAAAACTAGCAGCAAACATCTGATCATCATAAATAAACCCACTATCTATGTCATCCAACATAGACAGTCTATCCAAATAAATAAAGAAAAAACTAGTGGTGTAGGCAACAACTACAACAACCCAAACCAAAAGAGCTAAAAACCTACTGACAAAAAACACCATACGCGCCAATTACAGAAACTGAGCAAGAGTAAGACACTACCAGCCAACCTTGGTAGGTTCCAAAGATTTCACACATAATCCCACGTCCCTTTCTGCTAGAAGAACAAACCAAAGCATAACAATGTCATCCACAAGTCGAGTCAACTCCACTCTCGCATCCAAGTGGCCACAATCAAGAGAATACCATCTAGAGTGGTCATCATCCTCCATCCTCACGAAAATCCCCACCTGTATAGGAGATGTCACCACCTTAATAAGCGACAAGAGGGAAGAAAGTAGGAGCACCATGTGTCATATACCTACAATCGAGGCATACTCAAAAACCACACCTCATTGGGGGGTTGACTCCACCTCCATAAAAGTCATATAGGATAGATATCAACAATGTTCAGAAAAAGTCCAAGAAAGTTGGGCAACTAGAGTGCTCCAGGCAATAATAGGTTTCCCTTGCAACAACCAACATAGATAAAACTTACAAATAGACTCCAACAACCCCCATAGAAGGGCAAGATCAACAAACCATTCTACACTCACCACTTCCTAGTCATCATACTAGCACTTACTGCCAAGGTCTAAACACCATAAGAAGTCCAGCATGGCGAAAGGACAAAACCCCATTAGAAACCCAACACACATGGCAAAAAATCCTTTTGTCATAGTGGCCTTTGTCACTATACTCTTTCCATTGGCAATGTAGAGCACACAACACACTAGATGGAGAACGTAGGCTAACGAAGAGTTTAATATTTGTCCATTTTGCGGTCTCCAAAAAATTAAAAAACCTCCAAAACCCAGGAAAGGAAAGGGGCCACCTCGACAAACCTCAAAAGCACCCAAAACGTTGAATCTACAAAATAGGAGCACAGAAGAAGCCACCAACCAACCAGGGGAGGCCAGGAGAAGCATCCATCCTCCAAGAAAACCGCACCACGAACCAACAACCTCAAGAACCAGCATGCACCGAGGCCATCACTGAAGACAGAAAACATGGCCAAGCCCAACACAAGGCAAAGTCGATCTCCCACAGGGGTAATAACAAGAAGGTGTAGCACGGCTAGCCAAACGCCAAGAGAGACAAACCCCCATCGAAAAACAGGGGAAGTTCTGACTCTTAACAACAACACCAAAGCGAAAGAAAACTTTGTCGCCTCCATAGTCACCCAAACACACGCAGCAGTGTTAAAGTCAGGCAACTGCCAACCATAGAGAAGAAGCCCACAAGAGGGCGAGACCAAGAACCCCTCCAACCAAGGCCCAAACCCTGACCAAAAAGGGGCATAGAGAAGCCTACTCACTGTGAAAGAAACCAACCCCTATCCACAACCAACGAGCACAAAACCATCAAGGGTTGGGATCTAAAAGACACCCACCAAAAGAAATGTGTTCACAAACCAAACCCCAAATCTGGTTGCCACGAGGCCAGAGAATAGCATTCTCTGCCAACCGCACATAACTCATGATAGCCTTCTCCACAGAAATCAAACCAGAGAAACTCTAGTCAAAACCACCCAACGCGAGCCCACAATGAGGGAACGTGATATTTGTAATCCATATTTGAAGAAGGGATATACTTAGTGTATATACTTCACAGTGCACAACAACAATGGAGGGCATAGCTAGGGTTTCTGGAACGCCCTACTTATTTTATCATTGTTGTAATTCATATTTTCTATTTTTTTCTCACATAAAAAAAAAAAATGGTATTGCATAAACATCACCTACTTGAGAGATTAAGGATACTTTAGGCCCTGTTTGGTTGAGGGGTGGAATTGGAATTGAACGGGAATTGGCATTCCCGAATTCTCAAAATGTTCAATTCTCTGTTTGGTTCCAAAATTAAAAATTGGAATAGGGTTATGCGAATTCTAATTTTGGGCCTTTTTGAGCATTCCACAATTCCCCCTCAGGACCTCGAATTGGAATTGAAAATTGGAATTGGAATTGAGAGTATTATTTTGTGAAGGAAAATTCATTCCCATTTTTGTGTTAATATTATATTGCTATCAGAATGTATATATAAATTTGTGTATATATACACATGTGTATATATACACATGTGTATATATATGTGTGTATATATACATATGAGTGTATATACACACATGTACATATATAGTATAGATACATGTATGTATGTATACACATGAGTGTATATACACACATGTGTATATACACACGTGTGTATATATACACATGTGTGTGTGAATATGTGTATGTATATACATGTGTGTGTATATACTCGTGTGTATATATACATACATGTATATATACATGTATGTATATATATATACACATGTGTATATACATACTCATATCTATATACACATATGTGTGTATATACACGTGTGTATATGTGTATATATATACACAAATGTGTGTATACACACGTGTGTATGTGTGTATATATATACACGTGTATGTGTATACATGTGTATATATACACATGTATGTATGTGTATACATGTGTATATACATACATGTATGTGTATATATATGTGTGTGTGTACATGTGTATATATACATGTGTGTGCATGTATATATACACACACATGTGTGTATATGTGTGTATATATACACATGTGTGTGTATGTGTGTATATGTGTGTATATATGTGTATGTGTACAAAAACAAAATTCCAATTCCAATTCTAGTTGTGTGGAACCAAACACAAAATTTGCATCTTCTCAGTCATCTTCCAAGTGAACCAAACAGGACAGCGATATTCTAGAATTCACGTTGAGAATAGCACAAACCTAGAATGGATTCAATTCTAGAATTGGCAATTCCAGCATGCACAAATTCCGCCAACCAAACGGGCCCTTAAGGCATTCCATAGATATTACTCATCCTCAAAACCAAAAGGTCACTACTTTTTCTTAGTATATATTTGTAAATTAAAAATCAAACAATTATTTACATTAGACATAACAATCATTTATTCATTCTCTTCCAATTTTTGGTGGTTGGTGTTTCATTAAAGGGATTTCCACTCTTTCTCCCCCTAGCAATAGTGTTCCTAAGAATAGTATTGTTTGGACTGTTATTCGTGGGAAACTCTTCTCCAAATTATGGATGAAATTTCTACCCACCCTTGATATGGATTACTAGCTATTCTACTAGTGTGATGTAAGTGGTTTGTGATGGCTTTTACTGTTAGTGGTTTGTTCTTAACCAATTGTAAGTGGCCTATTTGGTCCATCTTTGTATAGGGGCCGAATTTATTCATTGTTACAATTTTTGCATTTGTTTTTTTTGTTTTCATTTTGTTGCAAAATTCCATGTCAAACTGAGATCATTTTTACATTTATATTTTAGCATCACCCAAATTTCAATTTAAATTTCCATTAGTTACTATTGAATGTTCATTCTTTAATATTTAATGTTCAATGTAATAGTTTAAAATGTTAAAATAAAATTATTTGTTTGGTTATACTATTTATAAGCTAACCTTAGATACATTTTATGCTTAAATTTAAGCAAGTCAAGTGTTCCTATGAAAGTTCTAAATTTTGAAAAAAAAATTATAATATTTCTCTATTTCAGTGGAGCAGCTACTCTTTTAGAAATTGAAAATAGTCTATGAGAAAAAAAAAAGAGCTGGAAATAAACAGCAACTGCATATTGAAAAAAAAGTCTAAATGACTCCTCAAACTTATCGAAAAAAATGTGAACTCAAATTTTTTTCCATCACTTTCATATGCTGCCAATTTTTTCTTCCAAATTTTACCTAAAAACTTATCATCAATACTATGTAATGAAAATAAGCACTCCAAATTAAGCAATCAAATTAAAAATTCATGGATCACCAACTAGATAAATTATTCCTAAAAATTGAACAATAACTGCTAACAGAATAAACCAAGCACATTAACACTTGCCCTGAAGTTATCTTCCCAACAGTCCGCTAACCATCTAAAAAATACAGGAGATTTTTTTGCCATTTAGAAACACATGCAATAAAATATATATGATGAAGATACGTGAAACAAGATCAATCATAAAACAATGCAAATTGTTTCAGAATTTAACCATATACACATAAATATCATTAATATAGTCACAAGCAGCATCTCATAGTTCCTTTTCTTAAAATATGGGGGAAAGGAACAAAACTAATGAGAACCAATAGGTTTAATTGCATTACGCATTCTATTAAGTGCAGTTTTGATACGTTCCTTCAAGTTTTCATTCTCACAAGTAACAGTATTGTTTGCAAGGTCTACGGTGGCAATAATCCCATCCACAGATACAATCAATTTTCCTTCCTCTTCCTTAACATCTCCAAACAAAGAAGAAAACATTGATTGAATTATTTTACTAAAATCCTTCTCTTCCTTGCCCTCCCCAAAATCTGAATCAGGTGACTTTGCCCTTGAAGACTCTGGATTGAAATTCATCATCATTACGATAATGGAGTCTGACACCATATCACTTATGGGATCAGACACCCACTGTAACACTACATAATCTGCTCCTTCTTGCTTAACACTAACTTTGCCATGGACTTGAAGAGTAGGCACTTCATCGTTTAAAACTTCTACACCTTCATACAATTGTTGGAGACGTTTCTTAAGCACAGAGAATGCTCCCTTATATGGGATTGATAGTCGCTGTGTAACAGTTCCCGTTGAAAGCTTAGTGAATACTGGAAGATCTTCAGGAGCCATTATCTGGTAAGTGAATCCTTTTCTCACTAGCAGACCACTCACTTGATTGCCTTCTTCAGGTGTCTTTTCTGCTAATCTACCTATTGCCTTTGCCATCTTCTCAGCATTAAAGTACATCTCTACAGTCTGACAGTTTTTTGGTGACAAAACCCTTATATTTTGGTCTGCAAACTGAGAAAGTAGCTTCTGTTTAAGGCGTCCCATCTCATTTGCCTCTCCATGCACGAGAATTATGTTAGGTGGGCGTAGCTCATTTAGAAATGCACTTGTCTGGCTGAAATCGGCATGAGCTGAAAATGAAATATAGTGAACCTGCATATTCAAAGGCGCTTGTAAACCATTCATCAGCGTCACCTCCTTCGGTTCATTCATAATAGCCTTTGCCAGCGTACCTTCAACTACATACCCAGGAATCACACATGCATTCTTCCTATCATGACACCAAATATCAAAGAGCTGCCTCGACAAACCACTCTGTAAGCCACTTGGACTAGCCATGACTACTGAAGGCCCATCATCCTCAAAGTTCTCAATGTTTTTCAGAGGTAAGATGTGTTTAAAATCAAATGGATTTGAATCGTCAAATTGAGTACGAATTCTATCATTCATTGCATTGATGTATGTTTGATAAACAGCCATGCACCTTTTTGCCAGAGGAGAAGCATAATAAATGGGAATATTATGGAGCTCCGGATGTGCTGCCCAATATTCATCAAGAATCAATAGAAGCTCTTGAGCACGACCCAATGCAAATGCAGGAATGAGTACCCTTCCACCCTGTGACACAACACTGTGTACAACATCAGTGAATCTTTTCTCTCGGACAACTCTAGGCTGATGAAGTTGCACACCAATGTTGACTCAATTATGCAAACATCGGGGGAGAACTGTGGAGTCTCAGCTGCACGAAGGTGACGATCTTCTTCACGGGAGTAATCACCAGTATATAATATACGTACCCCTGCAATGTCAACCATGAACATTGCTGCACCAAGGACATGTCCTGCTGTGTAAGCCCAGAATCGGATGCCATTCACCTCCAGGGTCTGGTGGAAATCAATCACCTGAGTATACAGCACCTTTAGATTGATTAGGGAAAAAAAATCTCTGAATTTTTCTACCGGTAAAACATCCCATCATAAGCACCAGCAATAAGGCATCAGCTCAGAAGTGCATGATATATAAGGCCAAGAAAACTGCACCTCAATCTTATCCATCGATCGAAGAATGTCTTGTTCATCAAATAGCATATCTTCCACAGAAACCTTGCTTACTTTCACATAATCAGAAAGTAGAAGTTTGTAAATAGCTTTGGTTGCATGTGTCATAAATACCCGGCCATTGAAAGTTGTCTGCATATCACTGATTAATTAATCTTCTTAGGTTGACTCAAAATTAGATATAAGAAAACGAAAAAATAATTGTTTCAATTTTAGGGTATAAAAGAGCCTCACCTTCTCCAAAAAATAAGGAAGAGACGCCGCATGATCCAGATGGAAACTGCAAGAAAGCATGTTATATCAATTCAAAGAAAAGCACGTTGTATCTTCTTAACCATTCCTCAATAGTAAAGATTAGAATCAAAATAGTGCAATATTATCTTCCCCTAATTGTGAAGGCAATACTTCATATATAATGCATGTACATTTCATGCAATTGCAGACTAAATTCCAACAGAAACTGAACTTTTTTAGCATAGTGTTCCAAGTGAAAGAAAGCAATCTGGTACATCAAAATAAATTGTTATTTTGCAGCCAATCCCAAAGTATGCTGATGCTTTCTAAACAACATTATTAGGTACTCTGATAATTTCCTTGTCCCTAGAACTAGCATCTCTTCATTTCTAAACCATTGAAAATGGCTTTTGTCTCATGAAGTTCGTTAAACTTATTCATAACGATTGGAATAGAAACCTTATTTCCTTAATCCATAATAAATTGTAAAACCTTAATCCTCAAGAAATTTCTGTAAACTTTAAACATTTCCTGACTATCACATCTCCCCGTATTCTTAATTAGGGCTCCTGTGACATTACCCTCTCACCAATCTAAAGATCAATGCAATCGAAAGTCAATTCAACTTCTAAGTTCTCTTTACAAGCAGAAAACGTCTTACAATTGTAATTAGACATTTCAAACTGTATAAGGATTTTTCTGCATATAAATTTTGCTTACGGTTTCATTCAAATATAAGGCCTGGAACTAGAATTAGCTCTACAAATTTGGACCGCAATTTAGTGAAAAGATAAAGACTTCTTGTTTATACAACTTTATAGTAAACCAACACCTAAATTTGGAAATGAGTGTATGATAAATCTTTCCAATCCAGGCAAGCACAGATGTATTAATAATAAATATAAATTACAAGCTTTTTGCATTCTGTCCTTTCCAACTAGATTTCTCGTCTTTTAAAAATGTCTTAAAATAACGACTGCATCATGATTCCGGTTACTCAGGTCACTAGTATTTTGTTTGAACAATGAACCCCTAATAAAGGAGATATTGCATTGTCACAATTAAAGGATTTAAAGTCAAAACGATCACTCCAAACTTACAAAATGAGTTTTTATCTCAATCGGTCATGACAGTTGACCTAGGATATTGTGAAATTCAAGCTCATATGTAATTAATGGATTGGTATTTAAAAGACCTAAAGATTAAGACTTGCACTAAGACCATACTTACACAAAATTCTAGAAACAAGCACACTACATTACTCTTGGGTGGTCCCTGGAAAAGAGCTAACTACAAGAAGGCAGACAAACATTCATTTTTCTCATCTTCTCCCACCATAAAATAATTCTAAGCTTTTGCAGGCTATTCCCAAAAATTACATATTAGTGTAGTATTATATGAATTCAAATTTGTAGTATGATTATTAAGCTCTTCCACCCATATGGATGCCATAAAGTACAGCAGCGAAAAACTGTAACGCTATTCTTCTAATTTCCAAGTAAATGCCAGATTGTAAAAGTAAAGGGAATCTTTAAGCCCCAGCTAAGCTAGCACGCCTTTTGGGCATATGAGACAACCTTGTAAGAACAAGGAGACTCTTTGCATCATTCTAAAGTTTAGATATAGAAAGATAGATATATAGATATCAACTTATCTAATCCTTATGTTTCCATCTTGAACAAGTATAGGAACTAAGTTTAAAAGCATCAACATTTTTTGCCAAAAAACTTGTTTTCAATGTCCATCTAATATAATGTCATTTAAACTGATATAAATTTCAGCGGTTACAAGTGAACTCCCAAAAATATGAATTGCAGTGCAAGGGATTTAGGGGAATTTTGTGCAGCGATGATAGGAAACTAAATATGTGTAGGCCATATATTACGAAGCAATGGCATGGAAATTGGTCTTTAGCTTCAAACTGGGATGGCTCTTATAATTAAATATTATTGTACCTTGTGTCTTATTTTATTGCTATTTAATAAAATTTATAAAATGTTTTAAAAGCCATAGGAAATACAAAATATGTAAGAGAAATAATACCAATAACTCTCATGAGATCATTGGTCTTCTGAGAGCTATGCAATGCTTTTGTGAACTAAGATACATGTGCCTGACTTTCCGATAAAAAGTAGAGAAACAAACAAATCTTCAACCATGAAGCAGCAAGAAACCAAGGCCATCTCCAAAAAGAACACAACCAGTGCACTTGGACAGGCAGTATTGTCAGTGTCCCAAATACATTGCTGTAGACTCAAGAGCATGGAAGCTCCAAGTTCCCAGCTACAGGGCTTAGAGGACAGAAGCTCTAATCCCTTTCAGAATCCATTTCACTCGATTTGTGAAGCAACACAACCTAACTACCCATTAAAAATCAAACTAAAGGACTCTTGATTATGCAGCCCAAGGTAAGATAACAAATAAAGCTTATTTTAATGCTGGAACCCAAATATTTATTCATTTAGGATGGTAACCAATGCTCAATAATGCCCAAACTAAAAATAAGGAGTTCAATATCTATAGAGATAATTGCAGAGAAGGCTAGAGATAACTAGAAGTCAAACTGCAGTCACAATATATTTTAGGTCCATGCAAACTTGAGAGAATGGTCATAGCCAAGCAGCAGAGCTCAATTTGCTATTACCTTCAGTCCAGAAATTAATAGAATATATCAGGACAGACGCAGCAAAGATGAAACAATTTTCTTCTTGTTGATGAATTCTTTGTAATGTCCCCTTTCTAGCACATGTTTTTTTTTAAGGGCAAAGGCTGAAGCCAAAACTGCATCCAGACACCTTGGATTGACAATAGATATCAACAAGATTGTGATTATATTTATATTATTATAATTATATTGTATAATAATTATATTATATGATAATATAATAATTATTGTTCTATATTGTTAATATAATAATATATTGATATTATATTATATTAATATAATTATTTCATATATAATTATATTAATATATATTATTAAGAGAGTCCTCCCTTTGTGAAAGGGCACCTCTTGCATATATATTATGAGATGTGTGATCTCATTCATACAACATGATTGAACAAAATAGATGTATAGGTTGATATATATTAAAGTGTTCGGGGAAGATGATAGTTGTTTGTCTATGGTTGGGAGGGCAATGATATTGCCCATGGTTGAACGAGACTAAAACTAACATGGTATCAGAGCAAAGCCCGGGAGGAAGATCTGATCATTGAAAAAAATGTCGATGGATGATCGAAATTGTTAAAATGGAAAATAAATTCGAGCTAGGAACGTATAATCCAATTGAGTAAGGAAAAAGGAAGATTATTATGAATCAAGCTAATCCTTAGAGCATACACCAAAATGAAACAACAAGGGAGACAAGAAGTTTTTGAAGGGGGAAAAGCATAAAAAAACCCCCGTGATATTATTAAGAATGGGCTAAAAAGCCTAAGAGAGAGAGAGAGAGGAAGAAAATGAGAGCAAAATGCTCATACAATGCTTCAAGAGAAAGAGAAACTAAGTGTTGCAAGTGAATGTGTGAAAGAGTGAGTGAATGTGAAAAAGTGAGTTGAAGAGAAAAGAAGCATCTCTTATGAA
>MU226069.1:735819-786490 GCA_018584345.1 Thuja plicata | reverse complement strand
CTCCAAATAGGGGGGGGTGTCAATGGTCATAACATAGATCTTTATAAGGAAAATAATGTTTGCATTATAAACAAAAGCCACTAAGCTAAGGAAAGTAGATCCTTAGATAGAGGTAGAAGGAGAAAATGCCTTGCCCCCCGGAGATGATGGCAAGGGATATATTAAATTATATCAAAAAAGTTATAAAAATAAGAGATATCCCTACAAAACAGATGTCCTAGAAAGAATATCATGAGTGAAGGAAATTATAAGGATAGAATGTAGAGAGAATAACCAATTATACTCAAAACAACATACATGCTAAGAGAATAATGGATTCTATAAGATTGAAAGAGAATACCTCTTGCCCCCAAGTTGAAGAGACAAGAGGGAAAACATAATCTAATTTGGCCTCCTTAGAAGATTGTGCCCTAATTTCATATAAAAGGGAGCCTTCTCCTCTCATTTTTCCCAAACCACTCACTCAAAAGGCTAAACCAGTCTCCTATGGAAGTGCTTCCATTTTCCGACTATACAAAGATGAGCTAATTTTTATTGGTAAAAATAATCCCAAGTTATTCTAGAAGGAGCTTCAATCAAGAAACAAACAAACTGAAAATAATATCACTGCTACTCAATGGTTTGATTATGCAAGGCAGCTCTAAGAGCAAAATTGTGAGGTAGACTCGCCGCCCTTGGTCAATAGTATGAAAAATCTTTTCACTGTGCAAAAGGTCAAGTTAGGTATTAAGAAGTTAGGCAGTGGTAAAGCAAAAGACTTGGGTGAGCTTCAAGAAGAGTATCTTAAGTGGGGAATGAAAGCGCTTGCGCCACATATTACAAAAATCTTTAATAATATAAGCCAATATGGTTTTCCTAAGGATTGGACAACTAGTTTAGTTATCCCCCTTTTTAAGAGTGGTGATGTCAATAACCCCTCCAATTACAGGACGATTATGATCAACCCTTTGTTTGCAAAACTTTTTGGCAGCATGATTGAAAATAGAATTAGTAAGTGGGCAGAAGAAAAACATAAACGGGCAAAAGGGCAAGCTGGTTTCAGACCTAAGCATTTGACAATTGATCATTGTGTTACTCTAAGACACGTTATTGAAAAGGAACGGGAGAAAAAGGATGAAATCCTTTGTTGCTTTGTTGATTTCAAAACGATATTTGACACAGTGCCTAGGGACAAGCTTTGGCATAGAATGGAAGAACTTGGGATTCGTATGCATCTTAGAGTTATTGTTCATTGGATGTATGAAGAGGTCAAAGTCAAAATAAGAACTTCAATGGGAATTTCAAAATGTTTTAGGAGTGATTTTTGGGTCAAACAAGGTTGACACTTATCGCCTACCCTATTTTCTCTCTATATTGACAAGCTAGAAGAGTGATTAAATATGCTAAATGGTGAGGGTATTTAATTGGGAAGAATTTGTGACAAGGTTGCTCCTTTATGTGGATGATCTCATTTTGATTGCAAAATCTACCCAGGGGTTGCAAGAACACTTACATACCCTTGAATGTTTTTGTAGTGTGATGGGAATGTAGGTTAACATCAACAAAACTAAAGTCGTGGTTTTCTATAGTAGCAAAAAACAAAATCAGCACAAGTTTTATTTTGAAGGTACTATTCTTGATGAAGTTGCAGATTACAAATGTCTCGACATTGACCTTAACAAGAATCTAAGATGGGGAGGTTGCAAAAAGAAAATAATTGTAGGAGGTTGGAAGGCCTTTTATGCTCTTCAGAATAGATGTATAAAGGCAGAGGTTTGGGATTGGAAAACTACCCAAACCCTTTTTGGTCTTTTAGTTTTGTCGGTTGTTCTTTATGGTTGTGAGGTGTGGGCCAGCAACACCTCCATCTCACAGTGGAAGCAAATAGAGGGAATTCAAAAATGTTTGATCACAAGCAAGTTCAAAATCAAAAGCACTATTTCATGTGATATCATGTTAAGTGAAACAAGAGTTGTCCCTATTGAAGCAATGGTTATGGTGTGTCTCATAAGCTATCTTAAAAGAACCGAACAAATGGAAGACAATAGATGGCCTAACGTTGTCTTTAATGATGCTCTGTGCAAAAGGAAGAAGACGTGGATACAAAAAAATATCAAATGGATGGGTAAATGGAATATTCATTTCAACATGTCCCCCACAAATAACAAATATATAAAGGCTTTCGTTATGGATAAGTTCTACAAAAGGAATTGGGGTAATGAGATAGGCAAGAAGAAAAAGTATTATATCAATGAAAATTTAAACAAAATGTCATCCAACCTCGCCATTTTGCCATGGGAGTTCTTAAATAGTCTTCCCCTCCTTAAATAAACCGCTCCAACTGACCTATTTTACCATTTAGGACAAAAGCAACTTTTTGGACAAAGTTGTCAAGCAACTTTTAAAGTTCCAAAGTTGCAAAAATGTTGCATTGAGCAACTTTTCATCTTTACTAGCAATTTGACTTTTCCATACTTTTACTCCATTGGTTGGATTTCTAGAGGCCTAAAAATAACCTCAAAGACACAAAACAACTCTAAAAACACCCTCCTAAGAAACTCAGATGTTCATTCCTCATTTTAACCCTTTTTGTCCTTCAGGACATTACAAAGAGTGAATGAACAAAAACACTTACAAAAGCAAATTTATTCAACCCTAAACCATTCCAAAATCTTCCTAAACATTCCTAATTTACCTAAGCAACTAGGATAGGACACAATCCAAAAAAAATATGGGCTTTGAAACCCTATGTGCTCCTGTAGCATCTTGATTGCATGAAATATGTTGGGAAAGGTAGTTACTACTAATATACCCCAATAAAAGGAAGTAGAAGATTTTAATCAATATAACTACATTGAAGGGAATACCAAGGTTGGGTGGATGTAGAAGTTAACACTCAAAGGAAGGATTAGAGGTAGGATCCAAAGGATTCTATGGGGCATAGAGTTAAAACAATGTCCCATCTTCCCAGCTTGGTCATTAATTCCCCCCATTTGCAATCCATAGTTAACAAAGAAGGTGGAAATTACAAAGGAATGACAAGGGGAAATGCAAGTCCATTTAGAGCTAGCAAAGGAAAAAGACATTGAAATTAATAAAATGGATGAATTTGAGTCACCTAGATATTAATTCTATCAATAATTTCATGGGATTAGATGCAACTAAGGAAGAAGATAATGAAGAGAAAATAGAGGAAAAACAACTCGTGATAGCCAAAACCCTTAAATTAATGGAATCTAAAAGACAAGAGGTTGAAGTAGCAGAAGTTATCTCTGAAACAATCATGGAAGAAAATCAGATCCTGGGAATATCTCAAACACACAATGGAAAAGATACCCCAGATTGTGTGAAATCAACCAAGAAAAGGGGAAAAAAATCATTATCCGAGTTAAGGCAGATAGATGGTGTTGCCTCTAATCAAACCAAAATTACAGAGCTATTAATGTTTGGGAAGTGGAAGGTCCTTCCCAAGGAGAAATAAAAACAATTACCTGGAATGTTAGGGTCATGAATGCCTCTAATAAATAACGCTTAGTAAAACATAGTATCTTTTCTTAGAATGTTGAAGTAATAATGTCGCAAGAAACACAACTAAGTATAGAAGAGATAGACATATTTAGCAAAAAAAAAGGCATTTGGAAGATGGAGGGGGTACTAGCTGAAGGGGCCTTTAGAGGGTTGGGTATAGTCTGGATCCTAGAATGATAGTATGTGACATAAAATGTACCAATAAATATTGGTTATGTTGTCACATAAGAAGTTTGAAAAGAAAACTCAATTTTATGTTAGTTAATGTCCATGGCCCTAAATTGATTCAGGAAAAGAGAGAAATGTGGAAAGTCATAGAAAATTTTGTTTTTGAATTCCAAGATCAAAATTTTGTCATGGGGTGTGATTTCAATTTTGTACTTAATCAATCTGAAAAATGGGGGGGAGGAATAACAAAGGAATCTCAGTAAACAAGGGATTTTAAAGATTGGGTTAATTGAAATAAGGTGATGGAGATAAAATCAGAAGATGGAGCCTATACATGGAATAACAAAAGGAAGGGTTTTAGTCAAATAAAAAGAAAAACTTGATAGGCTTTTCTTCAAAGGAAGTGGAGCATAATTTGCTTAAATCCTAAAAGCAAATATACTTCCAATGTCAGGCTATGATCACTACCCCATCCTTCTGACAATAAATGAAGAGTTGAAGCCAAACAAATGTCCATTTAAATTTGAGAAAATGTGTCTTAAAGAGGAAGGAATCCTCTAAATGATTGAATAGTGGTGGAAAGAAGAGTCGATCAAGGGATCTAAGGCTTTTTGTTTTATCTCCAAACTCAAAATAATTAAAAGAAAACTTCTCCAATGGAGTAAAGAGCATTCCGGGAACATCTTTGCATCAAAAGGAAAGATAGAGGAAGAATTAGAAACCTTAAATAATCAGGTTATTGCATTAGGGATGTATCAAGAAAGGTTCCTAAAAGAAAAGGAGCTACTAAAAAAATATGAGGACATATTGGCGAAGGAAGAAATATTCTAGCAACAAAAATAAAGAGAAATTTGGTTGGTTGAAGGGGATAAGAATACTAAGTTTTTTCATAATAGCACTAGGCTCTATATAAATGTAAATACAGTCACAAGATTAAGGTTGTACAATGAGAATTATACAAATTTGATCCTATAAAAATAATGAAGGAAACAATAAATTATTTTGAGAGTACTTTCAACAATAGAGATGGATTTGACTTAGAGGCTCGCATAACTATATTAGCAAACATCCCAAAGGTAATATCTGAAGGTCATAATCAAATGCTAAAGAAAAAGTTCTCAAATTCAGAAATTAAAGAGGTGGTTAAATAATTAAACTTGGATAAGGCACTGGGACCCGATGGATTTCCAACATTATTATATCACAAGTCCAGACACTTTTTAGGGGATGAGGTGGTGGAAGTTTTGTAAAATATCAGAATTTTAAATTGAATGCTGAAGTAATTAAATAACACCTTTATTACCCTCATCCCTAAAAAAGAAAATGTAGAGACATGAGAGGATTTTAGGACCATCTCTTTGTGCAACACCTTATGTAAAATTTTAGCCAAAACTTTGGTCAATAGGATGAAAAAATCTTACATGAATTAATTGCAGATGAACAAACAATGTTTGTGCATGGTAGATCCATTTTTGATGGGGTAATCACAACAAAAGAAATGATACACTCGATCCAACAAAATCATGAACCCAACATGTTGATAAAATTAAACATTAAAAAAGTGTATGACAAAGTAGATTGACATTCTTTATGTGAATGCTGCTAGAATCTGTTAAAACAAATATAACCCAAAATCTAATTGAAAGTATTAGATCAACAACTCGAAATAAAATGAACAGGATAACAATACTAGATAAACTTGATGTAAATGCTCTAAGGCATAATATAATCAAGGGAAATCTATATTTTCCTAGCATATACAATATCTCCAATCTCTCTATATATCAAATATAAGTAAGGAAGCCTGTTTACATAGGCAAAGGAGAGGTGGAGGTGGGTGGAGGCACCTACATTTAGTAAATGCAGCCAACTACATTCAGTAAATGCAACCAACTACATTTGGTAGGTGGAGGCACCTACATTCACACCTAATAGAGATTAAAAACATGTGGAGGAAATCCTAGAAATAAAGGAAAAGATAAATAACCCATCTAGGAAATAAATTCCCCCCCTTTAAGCACAACTTAGGTGGATGTAGTAGAAAAGATTTATGGGTCCCGGAAACAAGGCCAAGTTAGTTACCCATGTACAACTACAAAGCATCCTCTCATAACCGGAGAAAAGGAGAAAACCACGTGGGAGAAAACTCCTCTCCAAAAGAGAGAAAACCTGTTCCAAAGAAGCACTGGAACAACACTGATGGAGTAACACTAGAATCCTAAATCTGGCAAGCAAGGAAAGATACTTATGTATACTAGAAATCATATGCGAGTCATTGAATCACACATAATCGTGATAAAGCAACAACAAACCTAAGCCAAGGAACACTAGAAAAACCCATAAACTGGCACAACTCTGGAATCTGTGAAGCAATAGTAGATGATAAAAAAATGATTCCCCCATAGAGGGAACAAACCCTCTTATGTACCCTAGGGCATGGGGTTTGGTCCTCTATGGGACCATCAACTCAGCATGTCAGAAAAGAGTGCCCCTCTCAGACGGAGAAGGCCCAAGAAGAGTTGAACGATTAATTGAGTTTGATGGTGGCTCTGTGCGCCATCCTCATAACCAACAAGAGCCATCATAGGTAGGTGGGCCCCGCAAGTAGGTGGGCGTTGCTGGTAGGTGGGCCCCGCTGGAGGTGGGCCCCACAGGTAGGCGGGCCATGCTAGTAGGTGGGTCCCGCGGGTAGGAAAATGCTCTGTTTGCACACTGTACTTCCAGATCTGAGCTACAAACCCTGTTTTGTAACTTGCAAATGATCTCCAAAAAAGAATGAAATGAAAGCCAATCTTGACTTTCTCGAGCCTTCCGAACACAGTGGAATTGTAAGAAATTATCTCTGAATCCTTCAAAGTGTTGTAATCACCCAGATCAAGAAAAACACATATATGCAAAAATAGAGATTATTGGATCTTCATAAATCTTTGTTGTTCTCCATATCGTACAAAACGCAAGAGAAATTACAACAAGATTTTCCAAGACCTCTAAATAATCTAATCTTTCAAAAATAGCTCTAATACCATATTAGAATATGTTAAAACAGATATAACCCAAAATCTAATTGAAAGTATTAGATCAACAACTGGAAATAAAATGAACAGAATAACAATACTAGATAAACTTGATGTAAATGCTCAAAGGCATAATAGCATCAAGGGAAATATATATTATCCTAGCATGTACAATATCTCTGATCTCTGTATATATCAAATACAAGTAAGGAAGCATGTTTATATAGGCAAAGGAGAGGTGGAGGTGGGTGGAGGCACCTACATTTAGTAAATGCAACCAACTACATTTAGTAAATGCATCCAACTACATATGGTAGGTGGAGGAACCTACATTCACACCTAAGCAAGATTAAAAACACGTGGAGGAAATCCTAGAAATAAAGGAAAAGATAAATAACCCATCTAGGAAATAAAATCATAACAAAAGAAGTGATACACTCGGTCCAACAAAATCACAAACCCAACATGTTGATAAAATTAAACATTAAAAAATTGTATGACAAAGTAGACTTCCATTCTTTATGTGAATGCTTAGAGGCATTCGGATTTTCAAAACAATGGGTTCACTTGATATTTGACTGTATATCTAGTCCAAGAACTTATGTCCTAGTTAATGGAATTATTGAAGGTTTCTTCAACATTTTGAGAGGCCTAAGGCAAGGATAACCAATATCTTTGTTCCTATTTATTATTATTGCAAACTCTTAGGCATATTGTTCACAAAGATAAGGGAAAGTGGGATAATTAAGGGAGTTAAGGTAACCAACAAATTAGATTTAGTAACCCATCAATAGTTCATAGATGATACTATTCTCTTTGGAAAAGCAGAGCAAAATGAAGCGTGACATATCAAGACGATATTGGATTTATACACTAAAGCATCTGGCCAACAAACTAATCAAGAAAATTAGACAATTTCTTCTTCAACACACCCCAAAGGGACAAAGAAGAAATTAACAACATCTTAAATTTTAGGAAAGGACAACTCCCTTGCAAGTATTTGGGAATTCCCCTTGACAAAGGTTGCAGATTTTCCAAAATATAGGATAATGTATTGTTAAAAGTAGATAAGAGAGTGGAATCATGGAGGGGGAGTTGACTTTCCTCTGTGGGTAGAGCTACCATGGTTAAATTTGTATTATCTGTCATCCCCATCTATCAACTTTCATGCCTAAATCTCCCTTCAGAAATCAAAGACAAGTTAGATAAAAAAGCTTAGAACCTTCTTATGGCAAGGGTTAGGGGAGAAAAACAAGATGGTGATGATTGCATGAGAGAAAATATGTAAGCCTTTGGAAGAAGGGGTATTGAGATTTAAGAGTATCAAAGATTGGAACAAGTCATAGGGGGGCAAATTGGTTTGGAAGATGTATAAAGATCCTAATTTTAAGTGGGTAAAAATACAAAGATATAAATATTTGAATCGGGCAGACGCGGTTAACATCTTTAGACCAAGCACCCCTCAAGAAGGTTCCTGGGTATGGAAATTTTTAATGGAATGCCAAAGCACAATAATAGATTGTTTGACATGGAATAAAGGGAGTGGGAATCAATAATTCTTCTAGAAAAATTCCTAGGGAGGATATCTGACACTAGAAACAATAGTAAACAACCATATTGCAAAAGAGATTCTGGAAAGATTGTGGGGAAAACACATAAAAGATTATGTTGAAATACTAAGTGGGGATACAACATTAGGTTGGAGAGGGAAGTTAATGGAAGGTCTCAATATCCCTAATGAGAACTTAATACAGATCAAGGACATTCTAGAAGTTAGGAAAATCTTGTTTGGTAAGAATGAAGATAAACTAATATGGGTTGGAGCTTAAAAAGCTGATTATATTTCAAAAGAAGGCTATAAATATCTCAAAAGTAAACACCAATCCCCCAAAACTCAACTCCCATTACATATATGTTGGAATAAATATTATTTGTTTACTTGGGAAACCATGCAGAAGAAGATCCTCACTTTTGAACACTTTACAAAAATGGGTTATGAAGGACCTTCAAGATGCAGTCTATGTGAAGCGAAGAAGAAACATCGAATCATATCCTCACTAATTATGAATATTCATCTATCTATGTTGGCAATGGTTATGTGACAAATTAGGGTGAAAATCAACATCGCCTAATGAAACCCTCGAGGTTTTTCAAAGATGCCCTAGAATTTAATTACGTAGCCTCTATGGAGGATTGTGGATAATAGCTTTCTCCATACTAATTTTTGAGTTGCAGAAAGAACGCAATAAAATATTTTTTAGTTAAAAGAAGATGGAATGGAGACAATTAACCAACAAAGTAGAAGCAACAATTGTGGAATTCACAAACAATAGAGTTTTGAATAAGCACACGATGGATCTAAAACTAACATTATGGGATGAAAAAATTAGGAACAAATGGATGGGATTAAAAATCCCACCCTTTATAGGTGAAAACAATTAGAGCAATAAACATAAGAGAGAAGAATACAAATGGACTCCACCCAAGCATGAGTGGTTTAATATCAATTTTGATGGGGCTTCAAGGGAGGTGTAGTCGGTATAGGATGCAACATACACAACTGGGATGTAACAGAAGTGGCCATACTCGCAAAACCTATAGGTGTACAATCTAATAACTTTGTTCAATTCATGACCTTAATTGAAGGTTTTATTTTTAGTGAGGATCTTCAAATAAAAAAGCTTGCAATTGAGGGGGATTCAACTTTAATAGTCAATACTATAAGAAAATGTTGTACCCCCAACTATAAACTAAATGCAATTCTGGGGAGAGATCTCGACCTGCTAAGATATTTTAGGAAATATACTATCAACCACATATACAGGGAAGGGAATTAGGTTGTAGATATATTGGCAAACTTGGGCACAAATGACACAATAATCGAAAGTATTGGGTAGTAACTTACATTAGCAATAGAATAAGAAGCTTAAGAGAAATAAGGAAACCATATAGAAAGTATTGTAAATTAGACGGAGTTAGCTTTACAAAAAACAAGGCTAGAAGTAAGTTCATATAATTAATTAACTAATGTGAAGTTAGGATGGGTAAAGTAGGATATAATGGATATTCAAAATGAAATAGCAGATACTGAAATTGTAAACTTTATTCAAAATTAGTATATTGACAACACACACACACACACACATCTATATATTTATTGACATTTCTTCAGTACTCTGACATCTTCCATATAGATCAGTTCAACATGTAATAGAAAGGCATGTATATAACATCGTTTGTAACTATACTGTTCAAATTTTCTAGAGGAAAGGAAACTTGGATTGGTATGAAAATAAAAGATTCAATTTCGTTCTCGATATTTAATTATATAGGAAAAATGAATGATGTATTGGGAAGCAATCCTTTAATATTAGTTCACATATGAGTCATTAGTAAATTCAAATATTATATTTCATCTTAAGTATAATTCCCAATTTGTGTGATTGTTCATTTCGGAATCCAAACTGATCTGATTAGGCAGATCAAACCGTGTTACCTTACGATTCATGATGAGCAAGACATGAATATTCTTAGTATTAAAAGCATGCATTTTAAATTTTGGTTAAGAAAAGTTGATAAGTGGGTAGATGGTTATAAGCTAATATGTACGAAGTAACTTAACAAACTTTCCTAGTTTGTATATGAAGTTTATGAGAGGATCTTATATGAAGTCAGGAAAAGGGGTTGATATTGTATTGGGCAATTGACAATGCTATACTAATATGAAAATTATGAGGCATGTTGAATTTGTAGACATAAAATCATGGCCAAGGAAAGCAAACAACACTGAAGTATGCAACAATAGTAAGGGGTTATTATTATTTTGTCTAATTGTTGACAGTGTTTTATGTTGAAATACACTTAACTGTTACATTTGTATAAAATTTAGAAATGTAACTTCCAACTTTAGATCATTTTTGCAATCATGGCTAATAGATTGCTTTTGAGTTGTTCTTGGGTGATGAAAATATTGTGTAGATAAAAGATAAAAGATAAAAACAATGCCTTTCATAGCAATGGATGAGCTTCTTAGAGTGATTTCTTTGGAAGAGCCAATGATCATCACGGTGTCTCACTTTCCTTTGAAGGGGCTGGTGATGTCATTTTTTCCTCGTGGAATTATTAGCAGGAAGATAATTTCCTTATGGTTTTGTACATTTTACATTGTGTTATGTACTTTTGAGTGAATCATATTCTCAGTTATTTATGGGATTGGCATTGTGCCACTCTGATGTAACTATGTATAGTTTTTAGGTTATTTGAGCTACAACCAGAGGTTTTGTTCTTGGTTCTTTCCTGTCGGTATGCTCTCTTGAACTAGGAATGATGTATCTTTTACAATTATTAATTAATATAATTTTTCGGCTTTGGCCCCTTATCTATCAAAAAAATATATAGATAATAAAATCAAGTAACTATTTTATTGGGATTTAGATTTACACTTAAAAATAGTAATAATATGTTATATTCTTTTTTACACAATTAAAATAAATAATTAGATTATTTCATTACAAACATTACTATTGATATTTTATTGTAATTTGATTAAGTTTACGCATAAATTGTCATGTGTTTCCAATAATTTAAAAAATATTTATATTCTTAACATGTATTTTTATATCAAATATCACAAAATAATATATATTTATTATTATTTTTTTTAATTTGTTAATTATTTTAATTTAAAGTGTCCTGCAATAAACTAATATTAGATGTCACTTTTATATATTAATAAATTGATAAATATATAACTTAATGTAATATAGACATGTATATATGTACACACACACAAATAAATAAATAAATAAATAAATAAATAAATAAATAAATATATATATATATATATATATATATAGAGAGAGAGAGAGAGAGAGAGAGAGAGAGAGAGAGAGACATTAAAATATTTAGGTTCATTAACAAAGACCCGTATATAATCAATATACTCCATGTATTTGGTTAAAAATTAAATGAGAAACCCACGTGAAATATTGATAAAAGTCTTGGAACATGCCTTGTAAGGAAGAAAATTATTTGAAAGTCTTGTAATACCATATGCAAGAACACCATAGATGAATATAAACATTATTAAATTCACTCCATGTGAATGATGAGGAGAAGTAAGGAGAAATGTAACACGAGTTATCACACACCAGTCTAGTTTAGAAAACTCCAAGAAAGCTACCCAAATTAGATTTAAAGATTTGAAGGAGATGTAACACCAAGTCAGAAGTGGAAATGTCATGCATAGGGTTCACCAAAATGTATAGTGGCCAAAGGTAGGCAAGATACACAAGGGGTATGTCCACCTTTCCTTGATGCACAATCAAAAGGAAGATGACTCAATAGGCTCAAGTAGGATTTAAGCGCTAAGTGAGTGCAGTGACACTTAACTGTTATGATTAAGAATGAAATGAATTTTGGGAAATGATCTAGTAATGCAAGATAAATGACTAAAATAAGCTAAATTAAGCAGTTTCTAGAAAATACAGAGGGACAAAAATAAACAGGAACTTGCAATTACTGGAAAGAGAAAGTTGGAAACTATAATAACCTGTGTACCAATTCTGAAATTATTTTGTCAGGAATAATGCCTAGGGCATTTTGTTCCTAGGATTTTTGCTCAATTTTAGTTGCAGACCTTTTGATAGAACCTGTACTTTCCAGATCCAATATTGACATTTTCTCTACATGTTCTTGCACACTGAAAAACAAGGACGAAGGTTGGATAGATGGATTTCCTTAGTCAAACCCTTGTCTGGATTCAACCTTGAAATAAAATTAAAGAATGAAAGCATGATATCATATAACAAAGACTGTATCTGAAAATAAAATGTATCACATCTTGATAATGCAGATGTTACTTTGAATGTTATCAAGTATGTTAATGTAATAGCTTTGACTTAACACAAAAAACCCAAAAGGTAATCACGAAAGAAAAAACCTCATGTGATGGATGTTGTAATTTGACACGATGTTTGATTGAGGATAAGAAGAAGATGTAGATGTGGGTGCATCTCCTTCCTTGATAAACAACTCCTTTACTCGACCTTCTATGACAAAAATTAGCTTGAGCCATAGAGAAGAAAACCTTGAATGCTTGAGAAGAAGTTTGCATCTTTAATGCTTGAATACTCAAACTTGAATGATTGATAATGGATAATTTATAATAGATGCCAAAAAGAGGAGAAATATGGTTTTTATATACTTCTCACAATATCTTGGGGGTTAAAACACAAGCATGTCAATTGTAGATCAAAAATCCCAGTTAACCTCTGAGACAAGACCCTAGATCCAATTAGGGCCCAATCCTCGGGAATCAAAATGCCCTAGGCATTATGTTCCCAAGAACACAATGCCCTAAGCATTATGTTCTAGCTAATCAGAGCTTAGATTGGGATCATTGGTCCAAGAAAAACTAGGGATATCATGTTATAGAGTACAGCTAGTTTCAAGATCAGGCCAGAACATGAAGGCCACAAACGGTAACATAGGGCATAGGTGATGAAATGAATTATGTGACTAGAGGGAAAATAGAGGAGCATAGTTAGAAATAAGGGCCTACCTTTATTTTGAACAAGATTGAAATGATAGAGAACCCATATTTGAATTTAGGTGTCCATTAAGTGCCATATAAACTCCTACTATGAAAATATACTAAGGTTGGTGCTAAATAAATCTAAAATTTGTAAACTAATTGAGTGCTTACAATTTAGGACGATACACTTGGATATATATAGATACATAGAAAGTTTCAATTTTAGTTGCATATCATATTTGGAGGTTTCTATATTCATTTTATCATTCTATCTTTGAGATTTTGAAGCATATCATACTTTACAATGATTTTATAATTATGTCCTTTTTTATCATCTTAAAGAGGGGGAACTGCGCGCAATAAAATTATCACCCATCTTATAGAGCTTCATTTATTGCCATATTTACATAATCTTGTTCCCTTACTTATCACACACACTTACTGATTTGCTTGGAAATGCAATAGGTATCATGTGTAATAAGTTGATGTTATGCATGTAAATGATGAACGTTTGGAGTTTCTCATTGATTTTGATTATCCTCGTGCTCTTTCAACTAAAATTAGAGAGTTATATAGAGATCCTATTATTCAACCATTCCCAGATGATCCTATTTCACATTGCATTGTAACTCTTCGCTCTTAGTAGAATCTACCATGTGCTTGTGATACTTTGGACTAATTTTCCACTACAAACATGGTTGAGGTTTCTTCAGATGTTCACGATTCTTCTTTAGAGATAGTTTATCCATCTCCACTTTTATTGTCTTCTTATCTAGAGTTATTTGAGACTTCTATCATTCTTGATTGACAAGAACCTTGATGTCGTTTACCTTTGGTTGGAGGACACACTTTCAATTTTTTGAATTTGTAATTTGAGGATGGCTTCATTTTGGGAATTTCATACTTGGTTTGTCATTTTATTAAAATTTGGAGGACCATTTGAGGGGTTATCTCCCCTCTTTGATGACAATGATTGCACTATTATTGTCACATCATATTTGTGTTTGGAGTTTATTCTACATCAATTTCCACATAGTTCCAATTCGTCACCTTCTTCATTGATTGGGCATGTAGCAGATTGAACAATGAAATCATCATCTTTTGTGGACAAGGAGACACATGAGAAGTTTCAAAGACATTTCCACCACTCCCCGTGCTTCCATCTTTTAAAACATTTCCAGAATGGGAAGAATTCCTTGATCTATACATGGTTTTGTTTCTTCCTAAGGGGAGACAAGTGGTTTGTAAGAATTGGATCAGTATTTTCCTTCAAACACTTCCTAGTCTTGCACGTGATTAGTTTTTACAAGAGGGCTACAAAGTCTTTGTCTCTCTCCCTCTTACAAAGGGCTATCAATTGCATCTTCGCGATGGATGTAGTTCTCGGGGGATATTTATGTTTATACCTCCACCTAAATTTGATCTATCACTTGTACATGATTTGCATTATCTCTTTTTTGGGGAAGAGTTTTAACATAGCCTAGTTGTTGAGACCCATTTCACATCGCATTTTTATACTAGTCTTGCATGAATTTTTTCGTAAGTTTTAATAAAGCAAGGGTTTCAGTGTAAACATCATTTACGCACATGTTAAATTTACTTAGACTTAGTTGGTATAAGTTAGTTATCATAAAGTTACTTTTGTAACTTGTCATTTAATATCGTGCATAGAATAAAGTAAGTTATCCTCGATGACATTCTAGAAGATAGATGATAGCTCATTATCTAATATTTTATTTGGGCATTCATTATATTACATCATGCATTTAATGTTTCCATCAATGGTAGTTGTATTCCTACCCCATCACCTTGGCTTGATAAGCAAGTCTCATTTGTACACGTTATCATATCAATTGAATTATTTCCATATCATCCAATCTCATTGTTAATACAACCTCGTGTTCAAACATTCTTTTGTGGAAGGCGTGTTTATTGGTTGATCTGTTGAAGTTAGCAGGTTCATGATGGGTTCTTTATCATTCCAAAAACAATTGTATCTTTGATATTGCCACAAAGAAGTATAAAGATAAATTACTACTCATCATACACATCGACTACATGTAAGTCCATACTATTTTGAAACATTTCAAAGTAAAAATATTCCACTTTCTCATGCATTATTGGAGAAGGAAGTATATGCAATTGTGAAAATAATATGAAAGTTTATAATTGACCTAATTTCTTCCAACTAACACATTAAGAGGATTTATTAACATAATAGCTAAGTCATGCAATATTTGTGAAAGTCATAGAAGTAGGAGTTGCAAGAGAATAATAAAGTGCCAATTAGTAGTAATTGGTGGACAAACCCATGCAGTGGTAGATCACATAGATACATGTAATTCTCCACCTAAGTAAGACCAAGGGTTGCGACAACACCACAATGATTTGAGTGTGAGCAAGCTACATGCTTAGATATGAGTATAAAATAATATAAATTAATAAAATTTGAATTAAGGATGCTAAGACTAATAGTTAACCTAGGATTGCATAATTATAGGAGAAGACTACTCCTAAACATAGTTTGGAGAATACACAATTTGGAGAATATAATGTAGATGTGGTTCATCTAGAACATCAAGTGATTTGGTCATAAAAGAAATATTAATGATATTTACCACCTCCTTAAATGGAGGTAGTGGATGAAATTATACTAAAAATGAGTCACGTTAGGTGAAAGTGGATACCTTATCTACACCAAAAGGGGGCACAAAATAAAATTAGTGCAATCTCCAACATAAGGACTAGTAGGATAATTCTATAGTGAAAATTCCCTATGAGGAACTACAACGGGGGAGTTGTGTTAGAAGAAAAGTCCTCTTCATTAAATACCAAAATATAAGAATAAACCAGTTGAAGTTACCTTGTAAGCAATGAGATTAAAGGGAAGGATTTTCAAAGTAACACTGAAATATGAATAACTAAGAGAGAATGGTGGAGGCCATTGTTTTAGTCTACTGGATTATTTGGCTACTTGTAAAATATAATAATAGAAAAATTACCACTCGAGGGCACATATTGAAATTACTAACTAAAAGGAGGGTCAAAAATACTAAAAGAGCGATGAAGGAGGAGTCACTACATAAAATTTTAGTATAAAATAACCATCCTAGGATGAGAAGGATTCTCTATGATAAATTTAGGATAAATAATTTTAGGCTCTAATATTAACAATAGAATAAACAAATATACTAGAAAGATTGAGGCAAACAAGCACAAATTTTCAAGGAAAGAAAAATTTGAGGAAAAACTAAAGGAGAAAAAAAAACCAAGGTAAAAATTTGATGTTGCTGCTATACGTGCTTGACAAATAATACATAAGTCCAAAAGATTCTTAAATCATGAAAATATAAGAGGAATAAGGGCAAGAAAGAGAGCAACACAAAATAGAAGAGAACAAGAAACAAAGAGAGGAGGAGAAAATTTAAAGTGAGGAAGAAGAAAAGGAGAATGAGGAGGAGCAAAAAAAAAGAAGCATTATGAAGTAATGTGGAAAATAATAGATATTGATAAGAGTAGATAAATGTTATACTTTAAAAATTTACAGGGAGAACCAAGTACAAAAATGTTCACAACAACATACACATTACAATATCCTCTAAAGAAGATTACGACTCTCATTGCAAGATAATGGTAAGAAGTTGCATCCATCAACATTATGCTATGGAAATTCAACTTATAACAGGTGGGCGAGGAGAAGATTAACTCTTATAAAAAAATATTGTACAAGGTTGTTAAAAATGATTATATTGAGTTAAATGTCAAGCTACAAGAAGAAACTAGAGATGCCATAAAAATTAGCAAGTATGCTAAATCATTATAAACACAAGACACTGGTCTACCGATTGAGAAATAACTTTGGGATACAATGCAAAACTTAATCATACATACAGAGTTGTTGAAGCACACTGAAATAAAGTTAGGAAATACATTATCATACAAATAGAGATGGGCTACCTCCAAGCTCTAAAACATGTCATGAAAAACATAATTTAAACATTCATTAAGCTAAGTGACTAAGATAAACTAAAGAGAGGAAGTTGGACAACTTTAGGCAATCATTTCTTGCATTTATTTAGTATGGCATTATAAACTACATTATGTTAAGATGAATAAATTCTTAAATCTTAGGGACTAATAAAGGATATAATTGATAATTAGAGATACTACAATAGATAAAATGGATGGATACGATAATGAGGCCCACTAAGAATTACTTTTTAAAAAGAAAATTCTATTCAATTGCATCAAATATGTTGAATAGGACCACAAACTAAAGAAACTCTCATCTCATTTGAAGAAGCTAGAGATATTAATGCAAATCTAGAACACCTTGTAACATTGCTTAAGGTTCGGGATAATAATTTAAAGATATTCTTAGGGAAATACAAGTTGGTATTGCCCTTTTAGTATAGATATAGATCACAACTAACATTAAATTTTTTGGAAGAGATTGTACAATTTTATGAATAAACTTTTCAAATTTCAATCTTTGGAGGTACGCGATTTTGCATTTGATATATCTCAATGTTGCAACAAAGATTCTAGTCCAAGATAATGTTATCAAGGCTCTTCGTCAAGGTCAAAGTACAATGTGGTGGAACAATTATTACTACATAATAAATATCCATTGTTGAAGGCTATGAGGGTTTTCAACATGGAGACCTTGGTAGTATCATTAGAGGTGACATAATAAATAAAGAGGTAACAAATGAAGAAGGGCGTTTGAGTTGTAAATGTATTAATATATATACATGAGAGTATATAATATAGGAGAGATTTAGAAAAAAAAGAGAGATGATTTTACAGAGAAGAGCGCATAAGAGATCACAATGGATATCTATTATTAATTACTATAAACAAAGAGAAAAAATTGAATTCATGAAACAACTTTGTGTTATGCTATATTGTGTGAATGTGTGCACACTTTTATTAAACTAAAAAAACTATCTAATTCCCATGATATATTAACTCTAAGAAAGGTTCAAATGACATACCATAAAGTCTAATAATCTTTTAGTGATTTTTTATGTTAATATCAACTCTCCCATCTTGGATAGAATCAAAGTTGTGATTTTGGCCTTAAACATAACCACACCCATGATTGAATCCCCTTTTTCTTATCTCACAATTTATTCATCCTAAGTCATCTCCTTCCTAAAGTTGGAATGTTACATGTTGACGTGCATGCCAAATAACTTCAATTTAGTGTCTAAGATGTCATATTTGAGATGTAATAGAACACTAGAATACCATCTCATATCTCACAAAACATTATAAGATCAACAAATAAATTAAAGCACACAAATATCATATTGGAGAATTTTGCATTTTCATCAATATACAACACTCTAGACATGCTACGTTCACATATCTTTTGTGCCTTCATATCTTATTAAAACAATAAAAGGGATTTGCTCGAGGCTTAAGAAAGTTCAACACTTCAATCCTAATACAACATAATCCCACTCATGCTTATTAACACCACATTGATGTAAAAACATATATTAAAACAACAATAATGCAATTTTCAAAAGGGCACATCAATGACATATTGAACTACATCCACACCATACCAAGATAGAACCCCGTATTACCACCTTCTGTCATGTCCCCATTTTGGCTGACATCGTTTGGCGTGCCAGATCAGTCTATCATGGGCTCTCGTAGACTGGTGTCGATGTGGAGAGAGTCATTTTGCAGATTAGTTGGTCATATTTGCTCTTGGAGAGGTTATTGGAGCTTATTTTTATTATTATGTATTATGTGGGGCCCATATGTTATAATTTTAAGTTGAGATTGCACTTTGTTAATTTTAAGCTATATTATTATAAAAGTGCATTATAATGGGATTTTATAATGGATGTTTCTAGAAGTTCTAGTAACTTCTTAGAAAAGTGTATAAATAGAGGGCTTGGGCTTTCGTTTGGACATGCTTGGATTTGGGATTTCTTCTACTTCTTCCATTGTGGAGCAATTTGTAGCCTTCGGTCTGCAAATATCATTTGATCTCTGGGAACGATAACTCCCCTAGATTAGCATAACTGAGGAAGTGAAATATCTTCTGAAGGGTTGCATTATTGGAGATGGTACTTAGCCATTTCATGTGGGATTTCATTTGAGGATTGATTTGAGGGCTTGTATTTGATTGAATAAGGGTTTTGAATTCACTATTGTATTGGTGAGTCATTTGATTGAGTTTGGAGATCAGATTGGTGCATTTTCAGTTCAGTTCATATCAGGGCCTGGACCTACATTTTTGTTCATATCTCTCAATCTATTTGGAGATTAATTTTATGCTTGTGGGGAATGATATTTCATTCCTAGCCGCCCCTGTTTCCATCATTTTCGGCACCTAATACCCAGCTTAGAATTTAGTACTGCAGCCGTGCAGTACGGCCTGCAGCAGGGACAGTACGGCAGTGACAGCAGTGCATTCTTGGGATAGTCCAGTTCTCATTCCATCAGCATTTCATAATCAGAGTTCAAGGAGCGATTTCTAGGTTCCATTGCATTGTTTTGTTGTCAATTTATGTGATAGGAATGCACAGTTGTAACAGTCATATATATATATATATATATATATATATATATATATTAAGAAAAACAGTCATTTGTAATCAGTCATTGCCATATTNTGTAACAGTCATATATATATATATATATATATATATATATATATTAAGAAAAACAGTCATTTGTAATCAGTCATTGCCATATTGTAATCAGTCTCTGTTATCATCATTGTAATAGCAAGGGAAGAGCATTGGTTGTCATAGTATGATAATGTAGTGTATGGGGACATAGAAGTGCATTGAATGAACTTGTGTTTGCCATAGTTTCTCATTCATAGTTCAGAGAAACAGTCCATGATATAGTGTAATCGGACGTTGGGAATCTCATAATCCATTTGGCATTTCATTATAGTTCATTGTATCCTCTAGTGCCAAAGTCATTGTAATTCTGGACATTGAAATTGATTGTGAAAGTCAGCATTGGTATTGATTGTAATTGGCAACCTCCTTGAAGCACATCATTGTTTTGGTACTGTTATTACATCATTACATTAGTGTGCATTTGTATTGGGTATTCAGTTGTATGCCAACTGTTTGACATAATGTCAATGACTGTAGATGTGCTTAGCAGCATATAGGTTGCATGCCAAGTGTTTGTGAAAATGCCTCTTGGTTGTAGGAGTACTTTTCATATCAGAACTTCATGTATTTGCATTGAAAGGAGATAAGAAGAAGTTACATATCATTCAACTTTTCTAATAGTTACTTAGTAATCATTTGCAATCATTAAAACATCGTTGGTACCAAACAATCATATCAAAACAAGCAGATATCAGCAAACTCAGGTTGCAGGGAAAGTGTTTGACGAAATTACTCAGTCTAGCATTAGAGATTTTAGTGGCCTTTATAGTAAGGGTCATTACACCTTCGACTTCATAGTAGACAATCAAAGAACCACGTGTAGTCACATTTGACATCCTAATAGGCAATTAAAGAAGCTAGTGTGATCACATTCAACATCATGATGGACAATCATTTAGATATACTAGCTACAAGATGCAAAATCTAATATTGAGATTTAAGATCCAATTTGTAATTGTCTCCATAGAAAAAATCTACATTGACTTTCAACATCATCAAAGTTCTAAACACTTTGTAATATTTATTTACATTTATCAATGTCAATACATTTACTTATTTAATTCTATTTATTTTATTATTATTATTAGGCTAGAAATATTGCATTCACTTAAGCTTTGATGACCATTAATAACTTAGTTTTCCACCAATCACAAGACTTTATTTATTTATTTTTTTTAATAATTTAATTTTATAAAGTTAACTTGTGAAATTTTTAATTTTATAACTTATACAAATAATTTTTCTTCAATGTGATTGGCTAAAACTATTTGAGTGTTACATGAGCAAATTTCTAGGAATAATAGACTTTTTAGGCTTTTTTGAGATTTCATTATATTTAAAATAAAAATAAAATAAAATATCAATTCTAATTTTATTCTCAATTTCAATATGTCAAAATATAGTTAATAAATTCAAGTAACTATTTGATAGGAATTTAGATTTACACTTAAAAATATTAATAATCTTTTATATTCTATTTTGCACAATTAAAATAAAAAATTAGAATATTTCTAATTTAGACAAATTTTTACGTATTTCCAATTCTTTTAAAAATATTCATATTCTTAACATGTATTTTTATACCAAATATTATAAAATAATATATATTATATTATATTACCAGATCGATTTAATTATATTAATTGTTTTTAAAATTTAATAATTATTTAAATTTAAAGTGTAATACAATAAATTATATATATATATATATATATATATATATATATATATAGACACACACACACACACACACACACACACACATCACTTTATTTTAGAATGTGAAGCCTATGGATACTATATCGGATAGTTATTGGCATAACCTATTCAGCGAGGAGTACATTGAGAAGTTAGGCGGGCTCATCATCAACTTGCACAAGAAACGAACTGAGTTACTGAAGTCAACCTAGGTTGCCTTGCTGTCCCATAGGCTATATTTAGCCTCATGGACGTAATTTTTATCTATCTATCTATCTATCTATCTTTTATTCTCCCACTCTCCTTCTTGCTCTATCTTCCTCTCCACCTCTATCTTCTCTCTAACTATGTGTGTGTAAAATTTAACTATGACAACTTGTAAGATATTTTTTAATTGTCAAAATAGAAAGAACATGGAAAATAGGGGAAGTTAAATGTAAGCTTGGATAAGATAAGAAAGTTTTAAAAATCAGATAAAATCACAAGGTGGAAGAGGAAGTTTCTTGTTTTTTTGATTTATTTCTAAATAGTTTTATAAATCATTTGTGATTTGTTATTTATTTCCTTGCTCTATATTGGGTGCTTGAGTAGAAAGAAAAACAAGTTAATTGCTTGAGTAGAAAGAAAAACAAGTTAATTAACATGTTGTTGAAACAATGAAGTTTTGAAGTGATTCAGATAGAGAAGTTCTATTGATGTATGCAAGTATTGGATCTCTTTAGGTGTTTATTTATTTATTTTTTGAGAAATGATTTCTGTAAATAATGTGTTGTGAGATTTTATTCTTGTGTTGCTAATTTATGCTTCTTTATTGCTGCTATCTTATGGTGAAATATTCTTGATTTATGTGATATTTTATGTTCATTTAAGATTGGTTAATAAAGCATGTAAAAGTGGTATTTTATGGCATAACAAAGATGATGAATATCTTCATGGTTTTCCATATTAAGACAACTTAGTTTTCATATTTGCATGCAATCAAAGATTTTTTGGGCATAGTCTAAGCAATGATTATCAACAATACATTTATTGGACTAGCGATAAAAATAAATTTTCAGCAGTTTCCCAACAATGTTTGGATCCGTGCAAGTAGATGCATAGTTGATTTGAAGCTATTCACTTCTCCATTGAGACCTTTAATTGAACACACATCATCATTTGACAAATGATCTACCAATTGATTTCATTAACTATATAAATACATGCCAAAAAAAAACCAAAATTTTCCCAAATTGAGTTTCAAACCCAGATAAGATTGCTAGTACTAATTTATATTTAAGCATATACATTCATTATATATTATTTATCTATCAACTAAAAAATAATATTACTATTGTAATACTACAAAGACAAGTACTCACCACTACATGACACTTATTTTCTTATACGTTTAACTTGTAAAAATAAAATTGATAATCTTTCCATTAATATAACCTAAATAGCACTTGCAATCCCAAATTCAATCCTTTAAAAAACACATTTTCTAATAATTATATAACTCAAACAAGCATATGGCCAACTAATATTAATACTTAAATAATTATAATAAAAATCCCTTTTCAATAAACAAATGTTATTTTTTTTTTTTTTTTGATCAATGAACGGCCGAAGCCTTGATTATATTTAAAAATTCAAATTTACATGTCCTCCGTTCAAACGGGCACTGAGAACGGGGGAAGAAAACCTTCAGTCTTGCCCGGGACCTTAGTCCTATCCATACAAAAACTTAGGGGCATACCCCTGTTTATATCAACAAATGTTATTTATTAAAAGCCAATTAAGTTTGACTTTAAGTAAGAGGTAATTTAAAAGGGAAAAAAACAAATTATCAACAAAAAGACATCAAGGAGCCACGTTAATAACACAACCAAAAATAAATAAATAAAATTTTTCCAATTATTTACTCTCTAAAGCCGTTTATTAAGCTTCCCATCATCATGGCAACCATTCACTTATTATTATTAGAATTATCTTGCGAAACCACAAGATTTCAATCCAATTTGGTTGAGTGGAGCGTAGAAATGAATTTTAATTTTCTATAATTATATATATATTTTTTGGGTGACCGGAGAGCATAGGGAAGGCGGTCAGAAATTTGGGTTTCGCCATTAATCAAACAAAAATAATATTTGACTGTACTTGTTTAACCTTGTGGAAACTTCACCAAACGCTTATTTAATCTAAAAACGTTAATAACAAACATTAAATTTAATGGTTATGATGGAAGGATTTTCTTCTTCGCTTCCCTTGCTTTTCTTTTTCTATGGTGGTGGTTAATAATAATAGTAGACAGGGTTTGGAGGAAGAGGCACCAGCAGCAATACTTTGAGCAGGAGGGGATTTGAACCAGGTGCCTATTCCTTTCTATTTTTGTCATAAATGATGTTATGTATTGTATTTAGGCATCTCATGTCTGTAAAAGTGCAGTCTTAGATGAAAGTTGCTATTTTGGGGGAGGCTTGTTTATTTATATATTTGTTTACCCTTTTTCATTTTTGGGTGGTTTTGGGGGATTTGAACCCTGGATTTGCCTGTTGTGTAATGCCCATTTGGTTCCCTACAGGGTTCTGTTGAAGTTGAAGCCATCTTCTTTGGGTCAAAGGTAACACCATGGTAAGCTTGAGTTAACCCGGTTGACTGATGCCTGGATTTTGTGCGCTTGCCCCTATACGTCTGGTATTCCTGTGGGTTTGTGAAACGTCTTGATGGGATTTAAAATCATGACCTGTGGTTCCTTAAATGAAAGATTTTTTTTTTCTTTAAATACCCTTCGTGGCGGTGGTCGGAAACCTTCGTTTGACGATTGTGAATTTGAGATTTTGTTATTTGATATGAATAGATCTGTGTTTTTTCTGGACTGATGTGAGCAATGCATAGGCAGTTGAGTCAAAATTTGACGTAAGATGAGTGGGGCGTTGTTTATTTATTTGTTTAATTTCTGCTAAATTTTGCGACTTTTCATTTACTGGCATATCATTAATCTCGTACACCATTTACTGTGAACATTTTTCTTGTAGCCGAGTTTGAGTTTGATGTGGAATTGGATCAGGTGAGTGACTTATCATTAACTGGCATATCATTATTCCTGGTTACCAGTTACTGTGAACATTATCTGGCATCCAAATTCGAATCTAATGTGGAATTGGATAAAATTGATTGCTCATTGGGAAGCTCGTGCAATAATATCACTTACTGAATTTTTCTATATTTGTATGGGTTTTCTGATTTTATGGTGATATGGGTTAGAGTGATGCCATACCATCCTTTTCTATAAACAGAACCGATGGTCAATTTATTCAAGTCGTCTCTCCCCAGCCTCTGAAGTTGGAGAACTGCTGCCTTCTTCTTATACTCCTAAATTCTGGTTCCGTGCTTATGCCCAATTTTCATTGGCAACAATATACCATATTATAGTGTATTTTATTTTATAAGCTTATGTTCTTTTAAAGTATTTAGAGTTGAGAGTATTGGGAGATTATGATTGGTAGAGGCGGGGTGTTTTTTCATTGTTATTGGATTGCCTGGAAAATTTTGAATTTCATATAATCCGTGCATTGAATTGGGGGTCTAAATCAGCCTGGGCTAGCATTTGGGTTCTGAGCTTCAACCGGAAGTCAAAGCCAGTATTGATTTAATTGGTCAACCTTTAGTCATAATATTTTAGAGTGCATTTTGGATCATCTTGTTGGCTATTGACAAGGTGATCAATTAGTATTTGGTAAGAATTACTGCACGTTTTGTTGCATCTTCTGCTGACAATTTTTAAGGATATAGAAGTTCTTGGTTTTTGGGATATTTTTCATAATTAAATTCATAGCATCAATGTTTATCAATTCAATTTTTTATCAAAGTCATGATAGGCCATATGTTATAAGAAGTCACTGGTAGCATATTATCTGCCAGTGGAAATGCTGTTGTGTATCCACAGTCTGCCAACGTGATGCTGTGCAGAGACATCAACCATAATTGGTAGGGTAATCTATAGCTGTTACCAGAACATTCTCCAAATCAGCTTTTAAATCCGAATAAGGTGTTTGAATTGAAAGTCCCAAATTCTAGGTTCTTCTATGCCAATGATTTTAGTGGAGCACTTTGATTGAAGAACTTTGGGTGTTTGTTGGAATTTCTTCAACGCAGTGCCATTATAAGACAATTTATTATTTTAACTTGAAAAAAATAAGTAGTGTTACTGGTTTTGCAAAGCCAATCCAGAATATCTGGCATTTAATGTTAAAGAAATATGCAGAACTCTAGTAGTTTCTACTGTGAAACTCCCTTGATTTTGAACTGCACATTTCCACATTTGTGGCTGTCAAAGAAGAATTACTAATTTCTTTTGCTGTTGCAAATATGACTGTTACTATTCTTTTGAAGGCTCTCTGGCTCTTGCCAGTTCTGGATAACGATGAATTCTACTTGTTTGTGAACCACGTGCAATATTTATAATCCCAGATGTTTGACCCTAAGTACAACCCTACTGTTCTGGAATGTCTTTGGTAAACATCAAGCTTCTAAATGTTTTCCTATTGCTTGAAAAGTTCTGATGAAATCTGGGCTTTCCATAAAGTTTCCTGAATTCTATTCAATCTTTTCGCGTTTCTTTTAGCTTTTCATTTTATATTTGACATACACAGATCACTCAATTGTCTCTTGTAGTTTCTCAAAAAAAATTATGAAAAGTTTAAGACAATACATCATATTCTGAAGAAAGATAAACTTGTGGGCAAGAATGAAAGAGAGAATAAAACAGTGCTCTAAAATTAATTATTTATGCTTGTCTCAATAAAATTTTCTTTCTTTTTTCTTGTTAGTTTTTTCTCTTGATTAGCTGTCTTTCTGGCCATTACTTATGGTTGCTACCTAGCTAATTTATTCTACTGTTTACTAATGATTGTTTTCTTTTTGGTCTAATAAAATGTGTTTTCTTCACATACATTATTTGAAAGCTTACAAGAGTGTGATTGGCAAAATGATGTTAATCATAGGGTGCGACTGCCGTACGGATTCACAACATGTTGGTGCCTAGCTACTGATCCAGTATTACTAGTTGTGAATCAAGTTAGTTCATAATTTCCACTTCGAGCTGGCTATTGTTTTATTTTACATAGGTCGTTAAGACTCTGCATAAATATTTTTTGCATAATGATGTCACTGTAAGATTTGACTTGTACACGGTTGTGTTGGAATGAATATGGTTCCATATCTTTATAGGAAGACATGTTTTTTAAATAATGTTCTCTTTTTGATGTAATTTTCCACTCGTATCATTTTTTTTTTTGTGGAAGTTGATTGTAAACTTGGACTTCCACTGGGAGAGTTCATTTTCATGTATTCATATTTAGCACATGTTTGACTTTGGATGTCCTCTTACTTTGTGAGTTTTGATTCATAGCCAACCTGTTGCTCGAGTTTTTACTGCGATGATATCTCAACATTTTTAGTAAAAATAAAATTTTCAATTTTAATTTTCAGAAATTTATTGTTCGGTTCTTTTGCTCTTGTTCTTGCTGGAAAGTGGTTTTAATATGATGCAATTTTGTGCACAGAACTGGATTGAATACATTTTCACGTTTTTCCAAGTAAAGGCTGGGTCGTAATCATTTTCATGCAAGGGGGCTCTCCATGTGCTCCACTGTCACCTGTTTCTATCTTAGTGCAAAAAATGAGTTCATCTACAAAAGGCGTGTCAAACACTAAGCAAACAGCTTTAAATCCAAATGCAGCGGAATTTATTCCCTCATCATTTAGATCTGCTTCTAGCAGTTCAAGGAACTTTCGTGTATCCAAGCCTGAAGCTGGAGAGAGTTATGGCAAAGCTGTCTTAAATAGGACCGAATCTGCAACTTCAAACAACTCTGATGATGAGACTCGCCAATACTGGCGTCATCGACTTCCTGATGACATTACACCTGATTTTGTGGATGATTTATTGGAAGATTCGGATAGTTCTTTAGCAGCAAGTCCTGCTGGTCTTGATTATTCATCAGGATCCAAGGCCGTGAATTTAATGGAAAGTGGGCAGTTAGCTTATGACAATGTGTCTCATAGGATTGATCCCAGTTATTCTAATGGTAAGTCTAGGTTTGTTTTTTCTGAGCATGGAGAAGGAAAATATGCTAGTGGAATGTCTGCTTCTAGTGCTTGGGATCAACAATCTATGGGTCATGAACAACAGCTGGTGAAAACCATAGACGGATATGTTGCAGCTGATGAATGTAATCTTGGGTTTTTGACTGAATTGGTAGGAGATCAAGCACTTATGGACAACAATGGGATCAATCCTGTGGAGCTTCTTTCAACGGAATTCCCTGGCTTTGCAGCGGAGAGCCTGGCAGGCATTTACCTTGCAAGTGGAGGTGACTTAAGCTTGACAATGGAGATGCTCACTCAACTTGAGGTATGGAGGTTTGGTTTTCACTGCCGTAAATAATTGTAGTAGTATATTTGTTAATTATCCATTGTAAAATTTTAAGTATTTTTATAGATTCCTTGGTGCATAAATAATTGAATGTTTTTTTTAAAATTTTACTGTTGATCACATCATCATACTACCATCAAACTAATTGCCTCATGGGTCATGCATTACTTGATCAGCTAAATTATGAGATTATCATATGGATGATAGCCCTTTATTGTATTTGTTGGAAGTTATCATGAACTAAATTACTTTATATTCTCCCAAACATTCTCCTGTGTACCATAATTTGCTAACACTCTCTCTTTATTTGGCACGATACTATTTACCCCTTTTTATTGCAGATTCAAGAAGACACCGGTCCACATAACTCCTTTGTCACAAAGTCATCTTCCGCCCCGAATCTAACTAGCACGGACTTTCCTGCACTCTCCAATGCAGAAATGTTGAACAATTTGTCACAGTATACAGAAGATGATGTCCAACAAGCAGTGAATACATACAGAAGAGGGGAGGGAAATAAATTATTCTTTAGTGGGTCTAATACTAATGGAAATTCTATATCTGCCACTGATTTTGCTGCAATAGTTAGAAAAAATGCATCCGAGAATTCAGGACAGTGGAAATATGACAGAAATGGTGCAATGGATGTCAATCTGGGATCAGGTAGAAACTCTCAAGCCTCAGTAGGATCATTCTCAGCAAATAGCAGAGTAATGAATGGAGACAGGACACGGAGTTCTACTAACTTAAGGCAAACTCCACAGCTGTGGCTTGAAACTGGAGATGCAGTGGGTAATTTTTTGATCCCGCCTTTGTCTTCAAATTTGAAAATTTTATATTCCTCTTCATGAATCAGTCCTTTGGCATATACGAATTCTGATTGTTGAGATTGTTCTTTTACTGAGCATGTATGTGGCATAATTTTGAGCTGGCAGCAAACATATATTCGGATCTACGAGAGGAAGCTCGAGACCATGCCCGTGTTCGAAATGCATACTTTGAGCAGGTATTACACTCCCATAATTGCAGAGTGGTATTTGATTTTTTTTACCATTAAGTAGAACAGCAACTCCATATTGTTTGTTTGTAAGAACAATATTATTGTTGTCCAAATGTTTCCTTTTATAGCAGGAATTCTATTATTTTAAAAGATAACCACATCAATTTTTGAACGTCCAAAATTTAAACTGCTCTTTTGTAGATTGCTTATTTTGATGAGCGACCTATATACCACCCCCAATTGGGTGTGGGCATTTTTCATATTTACTTGGTCCTAGCTAATGTGCCCTGAATGTCAAGACAAAGATTGACAAATAGCGACCACTGGGGCCTACTCCATTTAGAATTTTATAAAAAATATTGACCTATGGTTTGAAGCTATTGATTTCTGATTCTTTGCTATTAAGTCACAGCACTTGTTGAATTGCATCCATGAAATACTAATTTTGACAAACTTCATCCAAATTTCATGATATTTAATATAATATTGCTTTATTTAGAATAATATTGAGTTATTTTGTTAAATTATTTAGCAATGTTAAACTAGTCATGAAATTTCCAGTCCATGATAATTTGTTCATAATCTTCTTGATTTGACCGTGTAGATTTTATGTTGCTCATAATCTACATGGTCAAATCCAGAAGATTATGGACAAATGTTAAACTATTTTGACAATTTTGTGCATATATTACTTATATTAAATAAATAAATAAATTTGTATAAGGTAAATTTAATGTCAATTTTTTTCGAATTTTTAACCTTGCAGAACCTCATCCGAATTTTATGATCGTCGAACTCAAATTTGAATTCGAACATTGTGACTTCAAATATATGTATATAAATTTCTAAATCACATTGAAACGATGCTTTGCTAGTTTTTGTTTTTTGGAGCCTAATTGAACAAATTTTCATGATGCAGGCCAGACAAGCCTACCTTGTAGGCAATAAAGCTCTTGCAAAAGAATTGAGTGCCAAAGGCCAGTGGCACAATGGACTAATGAAAGCTGCACATGAGAAAGCTGGAGAAGCAATTTATCGACAGAGGTTAGTGTGTACTAGTTTGAAATAGCCGGGAAAGTCCTAATTTCTTCTTTTGCTTTTTTCGTTCCAACAAGTACTAAGCTTTGATTAATCTGCAGGAACCAAGCAACTGCGCATCTCCAAAATTTAATGCAGGGACAAGAGCGATTGATTGATCTTCATGGCCTTCATGTGAGTGAGGCTATACACGTGTTAAAGGCTGAACTTGCTGTTCTTCGTAATACAGTAAGATCTTCTGGTCAGCGTCAACAGGTTTTGATATGTGTGGGAACTGGTCACCACACCAAGGGATCTCGTACACCAGCAAGGCTGCCTAATGCAATTGAAAAGTATCTCTTAGAAGATGAACATCTTGATTATACTGTACCTCAACCAGGATTGCTGCGAGTTGTACTATACTGACTGGAGAAAAATTGAGGTGTGGGATATCGTCTCCCTTGCAAAGACTTGCATTCTTGTCATTTAGTGTATAGGAAACAACAGGGATCTTGAGTTCTTTTCAATATCTACCTGTGGAGATGTATGTATCATGTGCTGTATCTTTATTGTAACATTTACTTCTTTCAAGAAGTGTTAGATGGTTAGTTATCAAATTGTAATTCACTGCATATGCCATAGGCTGCCAGCTCCAGGGAGTGTGGCCTATTTGGAAGGCTTTAACCTTCCTCAAGTGAGAAAAAGAGTGACAAGGCTCTTGAATTTTTGGCTGCCTGTTACAAAAAGAGGACAAGTCCATAGAATTTTAGCATTCACTAATTTCATTATTTACTGTTCATTTATTAAGATTGTAATTTTTGATGGTGAAATTTAACAGTCCGTGGAATTTATACATACAATTTTTGTGTACGCTGCTAAATGATATAATGGTGGATATGCCAACATTCTCATTTAAATAGTTATATACTGCATGATATTGGTAGTCTTTTGAGTTGGCATATTGAATTTATATGCACACCACAACTTTAAAGTGCGGGCTTGGTCTCAAAACAATATTAGGACCTGTTTTGTAAGAAATTAGTTTGTCATGTGGTTGCTTTAGTTCTATGGTCACATCAAAGTGGGAAACTCAATCCTTGAAGTGGCTTGCAGGGTTTAAAAATGACTTGAGCTTTTTGCTTTGAAGGCACAGCTTAAAATAATGATTTATTCTTAACTCTTGTTACAGATACCTCCCGTATAAATATTTATTGATGTAAAAGTATCTGGCAATTTGCCAGGACTGAAATAACAGCATAGAAGGTATCAGGGCAATTTGGGATTGATTAGTTGAACCTCTTTGACAACTTGAATGTCCTCACATGAAGTAGAAAGGGATTTTGAAGGAAAGGCATCCTCTTTGGATTTAACCACTATGTTAGCAAGCAGCAGTCCAATTGACTTATTGCTTGACCACTCCACAAAACTACGTCAGATTCTCTAAAAGTTACATGGTTTAAACTTTCACATGACATGGGTTGGTACCAATAATAGAACCACCTTTGGATGAACAACTGAATCACTTTTGGAAGAATCCCGAGCCATCTTTACATTATACCATTGTTTTAATCTATTTGCAAGGATGTATTAACCTTGCTTTTCTTGTTATTTTTATAGTTCAGCCGCGACCAAGTGATGAGAAAAGGTCGTGCTATGCCAGCAAAATCTGAACATGAGCTCCTCCATCAGGAAACTGAGTTCCTGGCCTGCTCATGAAACATGACTGAAACTGTCTATAGTTTAGCCGAAAGATTGATTTCAGTTGAATTGAACCAAGTGCATTCTCTATGCCCATGTTCTTCCATTTCGTTTATTCCTTACCTTACATCTTTTGAATGAAGAGTAATCTCCATTTCTTGTCTTTTATTCTGAGTTGCTTGGGGTTTTGAGTCTTGAATTTGAGAATCGAAGTCTTCAGTGTCATCAGTTGAGTGGCCTACATGAAGGGTATATAGATCTGTGACAAGTGTTACCTATGCTCTTTGGCAGTTTAATCTCATAAGCATTTTGAGTAAATTGGCTTGGAATTCTACAGGGCCAAAACTTTTTAATGTTTGTTTCTGGACATTAAAGATTGGAAAGATACTTTCAATCTTTAGAATTCGACATGGAGGTATATAGATCCGTGACATTATAGATTGGAGAGATACATATGCCCTTGGCAGTTTAATCTCATAAGGATTTTGAGGAAATTGGCTTAGAATTCTACATGGCCGAATCTTTTCAATGTATGTTTCTGGAAAGCTCCATTTCTCAAGTGTGCTAGTACCAAATCACCCAACAAAAATTTCGTTTCCCTTCTCTTGGTCTTCATGCTGTGTCTTGAATATTTCACAGCATCTGTTTAATTTGGCATATCTGCAATGTACTTGCAAAATCTCTCTTCAACACCCTTCACAGTCGGATTTGCTATTGCTATTGTTCCAACTCTGACATCTAGTAGATGGAATTGTGTCTATTGAATGAACTATGTATGCAAACTCACATGCAACGACTTGTTTCTACAGAACATTTTGACAAGTTCAACTTTCGCCTGCCCATATGTTTGGGGGCGATAAGATAATTGGAATTGCAAATTTGTACCTAGCTTATCCGACACCAGTCTCCAAACATTTTGAACATTGTATTCGTATCAGAGGCTATACCCTTTTGCAACCCATACAACTTTACTATTACAGAATATGAATTTGCAATGTTAGAAACAACACCAATCTTCCTGCATTCAATGAAGTCTGCCATTCTTGAAAACTCATTTTCAACCATAAAAATCGATTCGTTGCTCTCTTGTGTGGGGAAACTTCAATGGCAGATTTTGCAACTTTACACAAACTTATCATATTCATAGTCATCCTTGGTCAATAATGCTTCGCTCAACTATGCTCATGTCACATCTAGGCCAACGTGACTTGCCAATCCTCCATGGTGATTTTCTTTTATCGAATTCCTTTTTGTATCCCTAAGGTATGGAGAACTGCCATCCTTCCAATAATAACCCATCTTGGTAAAATAAATTTAACTTTGGTGTTTTGTCAATGCCTGTTGGTTTCATTTCAGATTTCTATGCTTCTTTGGCATCAAAGTTTTCCTTGTACAATTCCTATATGAAATCAAATGTATTAAAAACAATCTTCTACTCAAGGTGTCTACTATGTTAGATTTCCCTCTCTTATATTTCAAAACAGTTGACTTTGATGAAATTCCACTCATTTCATATTACTTGGTTATTGAAAGATTGTCATCTTTGGTGATACATGTACAAATCTAACTCCTTTGGAAGAAGTAATATCTTTATTTCTTCAATGCTTACATTATAACATAAAATTCTTGACCATATATTAAGTATTTTCTTTTTTGCATCAATCAACTTCTTACAAGAGTATCACCCAAGCAAGGTGGGGGCGGCTACTCGAGGGGGATCACTTGGCAGGAACCTACAAATCACCACCCTCTAAGTAGGATCCCTTTGGGAAGGGTGGGGTCCTACTCTCGTTGGGGCTACCCCAATTCATAGCTCCGGGAGGACGCTTGGGGGTACGTCCAGCCTACCACTTACTCTTTACCATTGAGTATTTACTTTTTGCATCAATCAACTTCTCACAAGAGTATGCTATAGGCGTGCCCTCCACGCTCGGGTGTGCCCAGCCTATCCCTTACTCTTTACCATTGAGTATTTTTTTTTTGCATCAATCCACTTCTGACAAGAGTATGTTACAGGCATGCCCTCCTGACTAAAAGCAACTCGTATTGTTGTTCTACAAGAATCACCATCAACTTGAAGGCTACAAGTTTGTTGCGGTGACTCAAAGGAAGTCCTGTTATTGTCCTATTATCATTACAATCAGCTTGAATGCTACAAGTTTGCTGTAGTGACTCAAAGAAATCCTGTTATTGTCCTATTATCATTAAATTAGCTTGAATGCCACAAGTAACTCTTCTAGGCTTAATACAATCCTTTTTGCTACCCTACTAACATCACGAACAGCTTGGATGGTACAAGTTAGTTTTCTATGCTCAACAAATCTTAATTGCTATCCTATTAGCATCACACAAAAAACTTGGAACACTTTGTTGAAGTTACTAATAGTGCTTAAGTTGGTGGTTGAATTACATTTTTCCACAAAACCTTGACAAACTTGTTGAATTATATTTTTGTACAAAACCTTGACACACTCGTTTAGTTACATTTTTTTCTACAAAACCTTGACACACTTCTTAGCTACGATATTCTATTTGAATTCTTTTCTATAATCTCTCACAGTTTTAGTTATTGGCACACAAATGCTACTAAAGTTTTTAATGAAAACTCTTGCTAAAAACCACCAAGTAATTTTTTGTCCTTGCTTCAAACATTCTTTTCGGTGTTAGCCACCTTAAAATAGCCTTCATCCTTTTTTGGATCTATTGTTGATCCATCTTTGTAGACCACATAGTGATGCATGAACATCCTATGCTTATAGTCCATCTTGCATCATCCAAAAGTATTTTCTTTGTATTGTTTTTGTTTTGCAAGTTTCTTCTCCACTATATTCATAGATATGCTATCGTTATCACAAAGTGCAATTTAGCTTCATAACCAAATAGAGTTTGATTGTGTGTTATCATTAAGTTGTCCACTTGTCTTCGTGGTATGATCGGGGTTTCATTAAGATGGTATGGACATACTCATATTATGAATTGTTGCACCCTTACTTTTTGCCAATGACTAGTGTTATCAATGCATATGTTAGTTGCTAGGAGGTCTGTGCTTAAAGTTGCATTCTATTTGGAAGCCTAGATATTGTCACAAATTTGAATCTTTGCAACAATGGTCATTTGTGTGTTACAGGGCAATGTATCAAGACCAATGTTGTCTCCTTGGAGAAGCACAACCTATGAATCATTTGTAACACACTAGAATTTATTTTTTTGGGCGAGTTCTCTAATGTAATGATATTTACAAGCCAAATCCTTGTCTCCTGACATTCGCACTAAGTAATTGGTCTTGGGTTGACACTACCATAGTGCATCACCCATGGATATATAAGGCGGATGACAATTGAGTACCTTATTACATTTATGAAGACTTTTGTAGTAGACTCCTAATTGTCATTGGATCAAGAGATGGTAGAAAGAGTTGAATTTGAAGCAACACATTTTCTTCATACAAGCTTTCTTGTAATTGAAGATTGAGTCCACAATTTTTTTGCAAGCAATAACACTATAAGTCTTTAATGTAAAGATTGCAACTCAATATGGTTTTGTTTTGCATAATACTATTCCTTTTTATGTTGATTTAAATTCCTTTGTATAATTCTAAGTCAACTCATGAGTGTGTGTTTAACTATTCACATGTATATCCTTCATTGACAATTGCTCATAAATCGAAAATGCACCAACCTTGTCTTTATAAAGCTCCACCTTTTTATATTTATTATCGATATTCCTCTCTTAACCTTTGCAACACAAAATCATCAAATCCTCTTATGTAAACAAAATCTCATAATAGCATTCAAATACATGGTGACAAACCTACCAAGTATGGTTTAAACACCTTGCTAATGTATTTCATGAAAGTACTCCAATCCAAATGATATATGACCAATCATTCAATCATTTTGGTTTGAAAGATGCCATCCTCTCACCCTCTACTTGAATTGTAATACGACGCTAGCAACTCTTAAAATTAATTTTTGTAAATACTCTTCTCCACACACAATCCATTAGGTCACCTTTTCGAGCTATTGGAAACTTGTACTTGATGGTTATCAAACAAACTGCTCAAGAATTAGTGCACATTCGCCATTGTCCACTCTTCTTTGGTGCTAATATGTTGTAATTACATGCCTTGTCCTAAACTTTTTCTTATCAATCTCTTCAACAATTATTGGACTTGTGTATTCACCTCTTCATTCTTTCTGGATGTCAATTTGTATCTTGCCTTGTTTTAAAAATTCTTTTAGAATCAAATCCATTTAACGATTAATGCCTCTTGCTAGTGGTAATCCTTCTAGTAGATGTTTAGAAAATGTATTGATACTTACAATAATTCCTTCTTGTGGCATTGAATACGCCTTATCCAATATCCCAACTTGCATAGGTTTAATAATGAAAGATTAACACGTTTTCTCTTTGTTGCCACTTCCAAAAACCATTCTTTGGTATTAATTGACATCTCAAGATTGCTCTTTAGTTCCCTCTTTATCGTTAGATGAGCTCTAGGTATACTCTTTTCCATTCTTCTCAACGGTGTAGGTATTTGCTCTATATTCATGGATGACCTTTTCACCAAGTTGGCATGGTTTATTCAAAAATAGATAAGAAACATCTATGAGAACAATACCACACCAAAAGTCATACCCAACTAATCAGACAATATTCAATTAGCAAAAAATGACGCCCCTTCTGCAACCATGACACCTTTACATAATTGAATTTCTTGATTTTTAACCCAAGCTTATTTTTGCCATCAAACAGAACTACATGTGCTTTCACTATCAATAATGATATTGCAACACCTATCCCAATATTTGTAAATGGTTCAAAAACACTATTTCTTTGCACCTATTCTTTAAACTCTTTTGTTGGTTTCAACAATACCCTCTTTACACTGAGAAATTCTTTAATGTGCTTGGTTGATGCAACTAATTCTTCCTTGGTTATAATTCATACGTGCTTATTTTATTTCTCTTTTGGCTAATGCAAGTAATTCTTCCCTACTTATAGTTCATACGTGCTTATTTTATTTCTTACAATTATTATTATGTGCTTGATGATATTCACAAGCCCTTGTTGAGATTGTACACATGTAAGACATTAATTGCTACCAAATATAATACACTACATATGTATATCAACCATACCAAAATTGTTAGATATGTATATAGACTTTGTAGGTAGATTACTAAAATTGTTATTTCCAAGAACACTAATTTTATAGATGGTTTCCTTTGTGAGCATTGAATTTTCATCACTATGTTGAATATTTACCTTATTTTGCTTCTTGGTTTAGACTATTGTGATACTTTCATCTTTAACGATGATGATGGAATTATTGTATTTTGAAGCCATCAAACCTAATGATGATATCTACGGGATCTGAAGCTAATGCAAAGAACTAATTGCCTTTTTTATCCTCACAACAAGTGAAGAGTATATCATTTGTATCAATCCTAATTAGCCAATAGGCTATATTGCGGGAGCTTTCAGGAAATACCTGTTTGACGCTGGAAATATAAGTGGTATTTAGTTCGCTTGTTTTGAGTTGACTCCCAAACCGGATGTCATTTTGTTTGAATTTCCATTATTTGTAAAGTTGTAGACTGGCTCTGAGACAATTTTAGAGCATTTTGAATTGAAAATACTTGTTAATGGATTAGATTTCTTAAATTTCCATTGCGTTTAGTTTCTACGAGTGTCTATTAGCTCTGTGTGGAAAGAGTTTGTCCAATAGTTTTCATTTTGTAGGTTCTTGTTAAATTTCTTTAAAGTTGTAGTTCTCTGGTCCAATTGTGGACTATACATAGAAAATGGCTCCTTGAGGTTCTTAGATCCATGGCAAGCGAAATGGGCCTGGATAGAATGAAAGGGGAGCCACTTTACATATGTTTCTTTTTGGTTTTGTTAGTAGAGGAGTTAGGGTTGAATTATGAGCTCTTGCCCTAGGCGAGCTTGGCTATAGCCCGACTAGGGGAAAAGAGAGGACAAAGTGTTTTAAATTGTAGGGTTGGATTGGTAGAAGCAATCCAATGGTTGGAGAGTGGTAAATGAGAGGTGTTACGACCCTCTGTGCAATGGTGGCAACTGAAGAATTGATTTCATCAGTTTTTGAAGACATATTCAAAGAAAAGACCTATTAGCCCTATTTTTAAGGACAATGTCCCTCAAGGGTTTCAGGGGTTGTACAGAGGTCTTGAAGTAACCTCACCTTGAAAATATTTAATGTTTTGAAAAAGGGTACTTGGATCCTATGATAGATTTGGGGGTTATTTGGAGAATTTGTAAGAAAATCAAGAATTTGAGCCTGAATAGGGCTACAAGCAGTTTCTAGGCCTATTTCTAGATTGTAGGAGCTCAATGTGTGAAAGGATGATTGATGGTTTCAAACCTTCAAGAATGTCCTAAAATGACCCAAGGGGGTGAGAATTAAACTCTGCAAAGCATTGTGAGTGAATTGACTAGGTGATGGGAAATCTACTCTTGTAGATTCAGTGAGTACTGAAGGATCTTGTTGATAGGGTGTTCTTGGTTGGGAGGGTGAAGATCTTAGTGACTTGTCCTTGTGGTTAGGGTTTCTAGAATCCCTAATAGGTCTAGGAAGGAGACCTTAGAAGAGAGTCAAGCTGACTCTAGGGTGAAAATACCACTCCTATCACGGATCTCCTCGGGTAATGCCGAGGGGGAGATTGTTGGAAAAATGGTCAGCGCTCCCCTCAAGATTTGTGACAAGGGAATAATCGCCTCCCATGGATTTTATAAATGTAGTGGTTGTATTGGGCATTGATAGGTTGATCTTTTGGTGCAACGACAATCACGCTTGCACATAACAAATGGAATGATCGTATGTTAGATAAATTTTCTATTTCCAAGTACCAACTAAGTAACTTGGGTCCTTCAAGAGAGAACAACATGGAAATACAAGAATGTCGGAACACGAACAAGCACACTTTAATATATAGATGAGAAGAGGGACTGTCTCAATGATCCTCCACTAACAAATCATCATCATCTCAATATTGATCATCGGGGAAAGGAGACTAATATTTAAGAGGTACAACCACTAAGGAAGCCCTAAACACCTCACCAACATCCAGTTGCAAGGATGATGCTACCTTGACATTGCCATTTAGTATCTCCACTAAGGCAAATCAATGATCTTGTGAAGAAGTACACAACGTCGAAATATCCTTAGGAAAGTAAAACATACACACCTAAAAGGACATAGGTGATTCTACTTGAGGCAAGACAAAAGGAGCACCATCATCGATGTCTAAAAAGGGGTAGTGGCAAACTCAGGATAAGGGGAAGCCTCCTCAACAAGAAGCAATAATGCAGAAAAAGAAGTCATTGGAACTAATTTCCAAAAATGAAATTCTGGCTCAGGGCCTTGATATAACTTGCACTTGAACAATGGAGGAGATGATTTATTTTTCACTATAGCCGGTCTAAAGACCCTGGGAAAGATGGGATAATGATCTGCAAATGGGACATGGCATTATACATAACTTGTGTGCTACCTATTAATGGGTTGAGAAAATGATATGATATTAGGAAGTGAGGTGATAAGCATTGGTTCTAGGGACAAAGAGATGAATACTTGAATCCATCTAAGGAAATGTCCATCATCAACCCCTCAAGTAGGGGGAAGCAAGACAAAGGATGGAGTGGAATGGGATGCAGTCGTGAAAGGAGGAGGAGAAGATACAGAGGCATGCGACACAAACATAGGGACTAATGACTTACTTGTGACCATCAAGGGGGCCTCATGCTTTAAAGCTATTTCTCATTGACGCTGTTTATGCTCAAGTGTAAGATAAATCTGATGTAGGTGCAAAATCAAAAGAGAAGATTGAGAAGGATAGGTGAGATCTTGCTCCATAGGAGAGGGTGTCAATGTCATGATCGACAAACAAGGACACAAAACAACCACTATAGACTTAATTGTGGATGCCCTTTCTCATTTTTTCTCTAGGAATAGTCAAAGGAACAATGGGTACCTCAGAGGCTAAAAAGTAGGTGTCAAGGGAGATGAGAGAGCACAAAAAAATGCTTACACCATGGAAAGTGATATCTGCGAGGATGTGAAGCTTGAAAGAAGGAAAAGTCTTGGACTTTGGAAACATAAGTGCCTTTCCTGTTTGCACTAGGCACAATTAAAGGATCAGGAGGCGTTGTTGGAGACTACACAGTCTTCAGTAGATGACGATGATTTCCCTAAGGAACATGTTTTCCCTTAGCCCTGACAAATAAATAAAGGAAGATGAAGCATTTTGTGAAAGAGGGGTGGACTGAGATGCATGAATGATAGCACTATAGATTTAAATGAAAGTTCCTTGAACTTATACTTATTATGTTATTTAAATAATAGATCCTGTTGGGGAAGCAAGGGCCCAATTGGAGCAGGCGAAAAAGGGTCAAGAAGAAAACCCCTATGAGACACCGTGAGCTAATCTCCATCATCCTATATTGTATGCACATTATCCTTGTGGAAAAAATTCAAGCATTTATGCACTACTTAGGGGATCACTCCCGTGGAGACTAGGCACAACATGCCTAGCTTCACAAAAGAGGTACGACTCGAGATGACAGTGAATGTAGTTGATATAGCCTTGGGTCCCACAAGGACCATCAAGGTGGTTGACCCCATAGAAAAAATTTATAGTCCATTATGAATACAAATGGTAGATTTACACTCATTGTACCTTTTGCGATGTAGCCCATTCACATAGAGGACCTCCTCCGTGATGATATTGACTCTGCAAGTAGGATCAACCATAACGCTTCTAATGCCATTTTTTTGACATTAGCAAGGATGTATAGAGGAGAAGGCTCTTTTATATAATGGTGTATCCAAAGGTGTAAATGTTAAATCCACATTTTTAATCCTCTAGTTTGGAGGCAAGATTAGAGTGATAGTGACAATGTTCACAAATGGACTATCACATCATGCAGGGGAAGATGATGTAGAAACAAAGTTAGTTGAATGCGGTGGAAAAGGATACGCGTAAATTTGGAGCTAAATGTTAATCTAATCCATTGATTTATTAGACTTCTTATTCCCCCTGACTCAAATGACACATCTATCTATATAGTCTTGGATGATATGCTCTATATAGTCTTGGATGATATGCTGTAGACGCATACTATGTTCAATGTCATGACCTAGAACATAGTGATACTGGAAATAATTTGAACCATTATTGCGAATGAGGGTTCAACCAATTATTTAGAAGATGTATGATCTCTAGAAGGGTCACCATACTTATATCTTTCAACAAACTCTACAAAATAATCAAATAGGAATCACTCAACTTAGTGAAAACCTGATTTTTTTGAGGTTCAAAGTAATTTGAGGCCTGAGGGGTTAATGATCACATTGGCCATAAATTTGTTTTTCTAAGATCAATATGAGGAAAACACATATCCAAAGACATCATTATAAGAACTCAAAACGGATTTTCCTAGTTGAACCATAATATTTTGGTAGTCGGTTAAAGCACTATAGAGATTGGTAAGGTTTGGGTAATTTATACAAGGACAGTTTCACTCTCAATGCCAACTGCAAAAATTTATGATGTACATCCTTTGGAGGTTTCCATTAGGCAGGGCATAGGGAACTTTTGCAGATATAGATTGATACCTCAAAAATGAAATATGATATCTTCTCATTCAATTTTTTCTTACAACGAACAACGCCAACAATAGTAACCTTATTGTTGATGTTTTCTTGAAACTGTTTGAGGAAAGCATCCATTAATTGATCGAATGTTTGAAAATAATAGTTTGGGAGAGAGCTATACCATTTTAATGTGTTCCCCTTAAGAGATTGGGAGAACAATTTAAGCATTATGTAATCCAAGTCGTGATAGTCCCTGCACAAGGTAATAAGGGAGTTGACGTGTAGATCAAGATCCTCGTCACCATTATATCGATAACATTTCATAGATTCAGCTTCTTGGGGGCAGGGGAGTGATAAATTCTCACATAGAAAGAGGATTTTGACAATAATATGGTGTGAGACAAGATTGATTAGTACTAGTGATGATAGGGTTAGTAAGTTGTTGTTGAAGCTAGCCCATATTTTTCAATATGGTATTGACAATAGGATTATGAGGTAGAAGTTGATTTCCTATGCCAACAACAACATGAGTGGTAGAGGAGCCACCAATTCCATTATTGAGACTAATACCAACACTAGTACTGGTACTAGGATCAGTAGCGGTGTTAGCACCATCACCACTACCAGTGATAACTCCTACACTCAGTGGTGGTATAGAATATTCCAAGGGAACCCTAACCATAATTATTTTAGGAACAACACCATTGGATTGGTGATTAATGTTATGACCCATTTCTACTATATGCATGGATATCCTAGACACAGTGACACCAATCTATGAACCAATGGCGTCAAAATGAGTGTCTTGGGGGGTTAAGCAAAGCGAAATACATATGGGCTCCCACAATCCTACTTAATTCTATTAATAGCTCAAGGCCTTTTCTACTCAAGATAAGAACCTCTCTTAGATTGATAACAATAGAGACAATATCAGAGAAAATATTTTCTTTGCTAAGAAGTCCCTCAAAATATTTCTAGTTCTCCTCAAGAGACTGAATTCGATTGAATGGATCCGTAGATAATATTCATGGTCTATAATGGGAGGAGACCCAAGAAAGGAAGTTTTTGTAGTGTTCTGGGAACTTGATTGAGAGCCCGCTATAGTATTGATATCCAATATTGTCGGGTAGGATCCAAAAGGATCACTAGGTTCCACATTTCTTATAAACATTGAGCTTGGTCTAGTACGAGTATACTAGTTAGGGTGAATATTTAGTCTTGAGGATCTCATCATGAGAATTCCTGAGGTGATCTGGGTAATAAAGCTCATTGACGAGCCTCAAGAAACTTCAAAAATCACTTGAAAAGAACTAGAGATGAATTTTACCTTCACATCTATTTCTACCAAAACATGGAGAAGGGAATTCATTACCCTTGGGATTGATGGAATCCCAAGGGAAGAATGACCCAATACCATCTCACTTACACTTGTGCTTTGGTAAGATAGGAAGATTAATTAAGTTAAAGAGAAAATAATAAACTATATGCGAAACAAAAAATATAGATATAACTTAGCAATACAAAATGCTAAAAATATTTATAATATGGAAATAAAAAGAGCAAACTATCAAGACCAATTGGTAGGCTAAGTGACCTCTCTGTCTAGGACACTTGCACAAGTTGAGGACTAGAACGTGGATAAAGGATGACACCATGATGTACATGTCTTGTACAAACTAGGCGAAGGGAACTGTATCAGGAAGGTACAAGGAAACTAAACAATTGAATAGAATATAAACTAAGCTAGATACAAATAATAGAGTAAAAACAAGGTGAACTGCAATGAGTTTTAAGGTAAATGAAAGGGAAGAAGATCTCACACCACTTTAATTAAGACTCCCAATGCACCACTGCAATCTACTCTTTGAACTTGTACACATGACGAAAAGAAAAATGTTGAGGCTGTTTTAGAGGCCCGCCAAAGTTAGACCCACATTATGGTGTTTTCACCTACATAAATAGCCAAGACAAATATGATTGATAATGATAAAATTATAAAATGATAATAGATTCAAGATAATGATAAATAAACTATTGATATGCTTATTCAAATGAAAGTACATGAGTGCAAGATGGGAGATGAATCTCTTTTGAATCCAAGAAGCCAAATCTCAATGGAATGAAGGTGATAATACACTAGCGTGCAATGGAGATGGTAGTGTAGCAACACATGACAACCAAAGAGCTGAAAAATTGTCTAAGATGACCAAGAAGCTTGTAAAAATGAGCAAGATGTAATTAGAATGATAAAGAACCTCTAAAATAGAGGGAAAATGAATGTTTTAAGCAACGAGGATGATTCCCAATGTCCAAGGCCTACCAAAGGAGGTGTTACATTGCTAGGACAACAGGTGCAATGCTCTAACAACCACCTTTGGTTTGTAGATTCATGGGATGAGTGCACACCGTGTGGACATTTTTGTAGCACATGTATCCTAAATAAAAAAAGTCCAAATGGTTAGGAATTCAAACAAAATGCGGTGATTAGGAAAGAAACATGAAGTGAAGTCTTAAGTGGATATTTTGATTTGGTCAAAGTGAAGGCATCATGCGATGCGGAATTGTGTGGAGTGCAATTTACGATGTTACAAGACCATAGTAATTGGCTGCAACAATTTCAGGTTTTTATTTTTGCTTTAGTGGACATCTACTTATATGGTTATAATCACATAAATTTCCAATATTTAAAATTAAAGGTCCTTTCAATGTGGTTTTGATTTGATTATTGTTTCATTCCATTTTGTGCATTGCTAAGTTCTCTTTCATACTAGCAAATACCTCTTGTTGGTGTTGAACACGCTTTTCAAATGTTTGAACCTTTGGATGTGCCCATAATTAAAAAGTAAATGGAAATGGATAAACCCATAAATTGTAAAAAATAAAGACATCTTTGAAAAAGTATGAAAATATTCACCTTTTTGCTAGTGGTAGCTATTTACTCATTTCTCGTTTGTTCGAAGAAAAACAACAAATATATGATTTAAATAATTTGTTGACCACCTTATTTTGTCCATCTAATTAGGGACGAGTAGTTCCTACGAGTAAGATGAGTGAAACATAAAATAATTCACTTCAAGAATTACTTGTAAATATAAATCACAATCACTTACTAAACCTTTTGGAGTTTCATGTATTTTTTGAAAAGTATTCATAAAGGTTGCTATAGTACTTGCTACAAATGATATGAAAAAGCACAAAAATCTATATTTGGTGGACGATCCTGTTAAAACCTTAAATTTTTGCAAAATTTAGTGTTCCCTAAATAAGAAAAATCCTAAAACTATCCTTATGAATCCTAAATCTTACAACCAAGTTCACTATTCCACAATGTTCACCTCTTACAAATAAGCGTATATGCCCACCCTCAGCCTCTCAAAGGCAGAAATAATATGTTTTTGAAATGTCAAGCTTTAGGGTTCCATAATAACTTTGTAGAACTTTGTAGTTTGCATATTGAAATAGCCACTTTCCAAGGTGAATATCTTGGTGTTTGATGACTTTCCTGTCAAAACAATTTTCCCTTGCAACTGTCTATATGAAAATGATCTACCATGTCCATTCTTAGAATTACACAACCTCATTTGATATTTTTTCAAGATCAAAAGCAAATGAAACTTTTCCAGTTTGTATCTGCACAAAAGTTAAAAGTTGGTCGGAGGCTCACTTTGAAAATTTATGTTTCTCAGTTGGATGAATATAGCATCAAACGGATTGGTTCCTATGATTCTCTATATAAAAATGTATTCCTGTGCTGAATTTCAGAGCTTCATCAATCAAATTTGACACGTTTTCATGATAAAAAAACGAAAGTAGTTTACATAGTTTTATCAGTTGAGTTTTCAGAAAATAGCCAGAGGCCAACTTTTGACTGATGATATTTTGCAACCCTAAATGAATTTGTCAGAGCCATTTGTTACATTGCAACCTTTGGTCAAATGTTTATCAGCATGCCAATTCTCAAAGTTTCACAAGGTTCTGGTCAAATGTTTACCAGCATGCCAATTCTCAAAGTTTCACAAGGTTTGAGTGGTTTCCCAAGCCGATTCCAGATGCAACAAATTCAGTTTGGCTGCAATATTAGTTTGATGAGAATTTTTTTTTTAAGCTAGGTCCAAGGGAACCCAACTAATATCCTGACACTGAGAATCAATTTTGAAATGGATTAGAGAGTTAATATGATTTAAATAATGAAATGATTTATTAAGGGAGGCACCAAGACGTTTAATCAGGCATTTTAAAGGTTTAAGGAAATTGCTCTCCCCAAAATATGATACCATAGCTTTTTAACTTGTATATAAAGCTCCATTCATTCAGCACTCCTTTTTGCAGAGATGAATAAAACATATGAGATCTTCATCCCTCTTTGTGTGGGAAAATCAGAAATGTCTTTTCAAACATAGGAATAAAGAATTCTCCAAAATGCCAAACCAAACATGCCAGGTCGATTGATGCCTGCAACAAGTTTTAATGTTAATGGTAAAACCCAAGCGGTAAAACCCAAGCAGTAAGTGTAGAAGAATTGGTTCCACAAGCTGCACTAAAACAAGAGGAAGTATTTAAAACAATTGATAAACAAATTCAAAGATTGTTTGAGGAATTGGGGGGTTGCTTCAAAGACTCGGGTGTTGAAAGAGCATAACAGGCCATTTCTAATAAGAAATAGAACAAACAAAATTAAGCAGAAAACTACTGTTATACTGTTACAGAGATTTGCAGAGACAAAATGATTTTCTTATCTTGGAAGGCAACAAAAAAAACTTTATTTATACTATTTCTTTTAAGGTCTACAATGAAGTCTGAGCCGAGAAGTGAAGTTTCAGTGCATCAACTTTAGGCAACTCATTTGCCAGTGTTGGCATCCTCTGTATTCCCAATAGCTTGTCCTGATAATTTTAATGTCCATGTCAGGCACATACCATCATTTGCGGCTCATAATATCATTCTTTCACGCCACCATATAGACGATTTTGTTTGCCACAAGTTGCAAGGCAATCAACCTCAAAAAGTTTCGCATAAATATCTCATAGAAGAACCATCAAAAAAGATGATTATCGTGTAAATATACAGCAAAATAAAATTTAGAAGCACATTTCGAAGAGACGTGTGTGAAGATCTCTGCGAAAATGTTGACATCAGTGTAATGATGATGATGAATCTATTGAAGAGAATGGGAGCCTCAGCGAGTGTATGAGTGCCTTGCTGATCGCGCATGGACAATGTGGAGTCAAAGACGATGCGCACAAACTGTTTGACATAATGCTTCACAGAGATGTGGTTTCATGGCATATTGTACAGAATGCCTCAAATCATTTGACCGAATGCTTGAAAGAGATGTCCATTCATGGATTATACACGAGATGAATTTACTAAAAGGGTGTTCATCGAATAAAAAGTTGCAAAAGGATCGAAATCCTCGACCTCTACACAGGGCACGGGCTTCCACTGAAACACTTAAAAGATATGGAGATTTGCTATTTTCTATTGCTCTGGTAGATGTGTTCCGAAAATGTGTAAGCACACTCAAGGTATAAGGATCGTTTATAATCCTTGATGAAAGTGTGGAATCATGGGCGTAAGGCACATATGCAAAATGTGGAAGCAGACAAAGGCATGCCAATTATTCTGTCAGAATGCAAAAATGGATTAAGGGTATAGATGCAAGGAATTTTGACAAAATATTAGAATCAAGAAGGCAGTCTAACGGATTTGTACAGAGGTTTTTGTTGAACATGCTACTTTGGAAATCGTCACATATATGTCACCTGATGATGTTGACAGTTTGAAGGTGGATATTGACTTTGAATTTGAGGATGATTATTTCATTAGACATATTAAATTGGATGTTGTTATCTTTCATGTAAAATGTATCGTTGACTAAATTTAAAAAACGGAACAGAACGAATTTTCACGCAATTTTCAGCATTTGTTCTTCATGATCTACATATTTTACATATTTTGTGGTGGAAAACCACAAAAAAATTGCAAAAAAACCACTATGTTTTCACAAATCTGAAAAAAAGATAAGTTTGACCTAGTCTTTTTGTTTGCAAATAAAGGACCAAAGGTCTTATTATAAAATTATAGTTGTTTTGTCTTTTAGTTTTCTTAGGGGAGTTGATTAGTTTGTTGATGGTAACTAATTGAGTGAACCTTCATGTTGTTTTATAATAAATTGTAACCATTTGAAGTGTTCTCTTGTGTTTACAAAAGGGGAATTGAAGAATGAAAAAGAGGACATATTCAGATTTGAGAAAACAAGATGTAATACAAATATAATATAGAAGACTTAGTACTTTCTCTGAAAAATGTGTCATACACATTTTTTCTTAAAATGAGTTCAGTTCTTTGTAGTTTTCAATTCAAGCAATTGAATGCTATTTAAGTTCTTATATGAGAAGTTATTTGTGTTAGATTGATTTAAATATCAGGTATATTTTGAATCATTTGAAGAAATATAGTTTTTTATATAGCTTGTTTGTTAGAAACTTGAAGTAAAATGAAAACGATAAGGAAAGAATCTAAGAGAATGTGCAAAAGGAAGAGTTTTACCAAAGCAGAGAGAGAGAGAGAGAGAGAGAGAGAGAGAGATTTTCTTCAATAGTTCAAACACCAAGATCACCAAAAATCTCCAACACTAAGACAAGAACACAAGGATTTTGAAAGGGGAAAAAACAAGAAAAAACCCCTTATGAATAATATGAATGAGGCAATAAGCCATGAAAGAAAGAGAGCTTGAGCAAGAAGCTCATTACAATATTATGAGAGAAAGAATGGGAATGAGAGAAGAAGAGAGAAGAATTCCCATGAGAACCAACCTTAAGAATTGAGAGAGAAGCATCTCTTAAGTAGAGATGAGTGAAGGAGTTTGCATGTAACTTCCATATCCTATGAGTGCCACATTCACATTAGGTGTGTGCCATGTGTAGGAATCCTCTTAAGGAGGAATATCTAATTTCCTTATTAAAGGAAATATAAAAATGTGACATGTCCTCCTACTTGGACTAGAGGACAAATACAATGTAGGATACCTTGGTTTATCCTTTAATTACATATATCACCAAGGAGAGATTAAATTCTAACACCCCCTTCAATCTTTACTTGGGGAATTTACAAGGGAATTAAACCCAAATTTTTACAATGAGAATGAAATGTCTCTTTACAAAATCTGCAACTTGGTCTTCAATATAAGGAAGAGATTTGATTGTCTTGATTCAAGTCTTGAAGTAGTCATCTTGAAGTTATAGGACATGTGAAGAGGAAGTGATTCCATAAGTGGGCCTTGAAGATTCACCTGAAAAAAAGAAACATAGAAACACAAAACACGAACCAAGGAAACTTTCCACAAAAAGAATTTCATCTAACATTCAAGTTAGTGTAACTTTGAAACTATTACCTCAGAAAATATCTTTAAGGAAATGTATGAGATTTCATCAAGAAGTACGAGAGTTAATCAAGAAACCAAGATACATCAAAATATGAAAGAGACATAAACATCATCCATCCTCTCATCTGACACTAAACATACTAATGACAACACACAAGACCAACAAAAGAGACCCGCATCATCATTGCACCAATCACATGGATCAGACAGTCCATTAATAAGTCATATAAGTAAATGGGTGATCAAGCCACCACCTGCATGACTCACAATTGAAGCAATGAAGAATGCAGGACATAGTCACAATATTAGAAGATGCATAAAAGTATGAGAGAGACAAAGATAAATAAGCGGAACATGTTACTCAAACACCAACTCAAGCTAAGAACTGATTTGCCAAACATGACTACAATCATGTACCATAAGTAACGAACCATGAAGGAGATAAAAATTTAAACCAATATAATGAGAAACTTTAACAATTTGAGCTTGCCATATTTTCATAAGAAGTAAATCCAAAAATTGAAAAGAAACTAATGTCATAAGCATAAAATAATGGAACTAAGGATTATGAGGAAAAAAGACATATTACATGCCAAATATATATGAGAAATCCAACAAAATTTCAAGAAGGATTTCAAGAGCAACATCCTCACCATGAGAGAAATAAGCAATGGAACAAGTTGATCAACATCAACTGAAGTAAGTGCAAACTATTACCACTTACAAGATGGAGCAAGTTGATAAACATCAATTGAAGTAAGTGCACTAAATGCCACTTACAAACTGGAACAAGTTGATAAATATCAACTGAAGTAAGTGCACTCAATGCCGCTTACAAAATGGAACAAGTTGATAAACATCAATTGAGTAAGTGCAACCCAGTGCAACTTACAGATGGAACAAGTTGATAAACAAGTGGAACCCATAAAAGATGCAACTAAGTGCATAACAATAGATCATATAAAATTGATAGCAATTAATGCTAAACAACAACAATAGTACTCAGGAAAGCAAATACTATAATTTAATATTATCAATGACTTTAAGTGCTTTGAATCAATCATATATTACTTTGCTTCTCTTTTTTTTATTATAAAAAATGACATAATTGAAGAGTATGAACCAAAGGCTAGTGGAAAAAATAATATTTACCCCCAATGTGTTTAATGAACAAAATCTCCTTTCCTCTAGGAATAATAATCGACTAATATAGGTTTAATGAAAAAATAATGTTTACCCCCAATGTGTTTAATGAACAAAGACTGATGATTCTCCTATATGCAGTTTTTTCAGTACTATGACTAATATAGGTTTTAAATATGAATAGATAATTATAGTTGGATTATATTATGGGCGTTCTCTACATTTTTCGCTATTATTTTATGGTATAAGCTTTAATCGCTCTAATAATTGTTGGGCCCTAAATTGGGTAATCTTTTGATTTATTATGCAAAGCTAGTCGTAGATATATGCAATTCTCTTCCTTCAGGTATATTAGCCTGATGTATGATGATTCTATTTTGTTTCGGTAACGGTTTCCTGCTTATTAAACATTATAACAAAGGTGAGGTTGTAGCAAAATTATTTAAGTTTTGATTTCAATACGGTTACTGAGCATGGGTGTATATTTGTACATACTCACCAGAAGGAAAATTATAGATTTCAATCATGGTGATAGTTGAATAATTTTGGGTTGATATTCAGAAATAGATTTTCCAATTTTTCCGCCCTTTATATGATTTCCCAGATAATCTTGTATTAATTTATATTTACTTGAACATATTTGTATACTTAGTTATCTTTACAAAAATCAATTAGTAAATGCATATATTCATGTTAATATGTTCTGATATATATATATATATATATATATATATATATATATGTCCTATATATATATACATATAATTAAATCATATGTATATAACTATGTACTCATTTATAAATTCACACCCCCTCT
>MU226069.1:709740-734023 GCA_018584345.1 Thuja plicata | reverse complement strand
TATATATATATATATATATATATTTTAAAAATTTAACTTTGAGATTAGGGTAGACATAATTAATAATTAAAATGAACAAATTATCTTAAACAAAGTGAATTGCAATGAATAGATATTGATCACGATCAAGAAATATAAATTTAACTTAATGAAACTTACAATTGAATGGTTAAATAATGATATTGAAAAAAAATTTAATTTTTTTGATTAAGTGAAGGAACAATTTTAAATGCAATGAATTAAAGAACCATCAATTGAATTCGGTCAGAAATGATATAAATAACTTAGGAATGAAAATATTTGAAATAAAAATAAGTAGAAAAAATGTATTGACGTTTAATTTTTTTTGATTTGAAATAAAGATTTGAAAAATTTAAACAAAATAACAGATTTGAAATATGAGAGAAGCTATATGAATAAATAAATACCAATATACTACTTAGATGAACAAATGAAATAAACAAATGTAAATCGTTAATTATTAATAAAAAAGATAATGAGTTTAGAAATTAAGCGAGTCAAAGATTGAGTTCAAACTAAAACTAAAAATAGATAAAAAAAACTAGAGATAGATGATTAAAAAGTGTAGAGAATCCCCTTGAAGGAATAATAGAATGCACAAAATTCAGAGAATATTCAGAGAAATGCTTCCAAGATAGACCAAATACTTGAAGCCTAATAATGATTGAAACTAAAACCATAAAGCTTGAATGAGGACTGAAACCGAACCCTCTGCAGATAGAAAGCGTTAGAAAATAAAATGTTTGACTGCATAAGACTAACAAAAAAAATGTTAGAAGGTTTAAATGTTAAGGTGGATTTGTAATCTAAATTTGAAATAATGACAAAAAAATGTTTGAAGGTAGCGCTGGACAGCAGAGAATGTTGCGCACTGTATAATATGCTGCGTTAGAAAATAAAGAAGGTAAATGTAACTTTATCTCTGAGGAGGACAAAATGCATTTGCTTCCACTACCATGATATTTTCTTCTTTTAAGTCTTCCAATGTATCTCTGGTGACAGATGTCTTGCCAGCTCCCATGCCACCTCCAACAAGCAGCAGTATGGTTCGTCTTTCATTATTGACAGGGTTAATTTAATTATTTTCAAGAGAATATGGCGAGTACTTGCCAATTGCCTTTAGTAATTCCACAAAATTTGAAAAAACATACTTTGTTCTGAGAGTCCTAAACACCTTTTCAAAACATTCTGACTTGCAACATATAGTATAGCAGCCCAAAGTCTTTTTTGAGTGAGAATTGCTATCTAGAACCTGATCAATAATAACTCAATAATGCTCCCAATGAAATGAAAAATATTTTAGCATACAAGCCTCAAACCCTCTAACAAGTTCTAAATATAGAGAATCAGTCTCATCCACTGAGAACTTAAATGAGCAATAAACTGGGTTGCGAAAAGGGAGGAGCAACAGGAAGAAGGCACTGGAAGTTTGCGCAAAGACCAATGTTTAATGAAGAAGCCAAGACAAATTGAAATCTAAGGTGAAGCTAAAGTTAGATGAAGCTAAGTGCTACACAATGGGAGGTGCGCAGAACAGAGATAAAGGTGAAACTAATGAAGAGGAAGGCTGCTTTGAAAGCCAATCAAAGACTGGAGCTGTGCAACGAAAAAGCAACGCTATGGAATATGGTTTGAATACAAATAAATTTAAACAAATATAATGCTATGGAGATGCTGCGCTAATGGATGAAAAATAGTCTGCGCAAGGTAATAAAACTATGGAAGCTGCGCAAGAGAAGTGTATAAGCTGCGCAATACAATATGGAAAAGCTGCGCAATGAGATATGAAAGGTGCAGTGTTGGAGAGATTGATATTAATAGTTTTTTTTAAAGTTTCTGATATTAATTAAAAAGTTGCACAGAGAAAATCAGACACAAACACACAGGGAACTCCTTAGATATAATCTGATGTTGCGCTGAAAGCTAAACAAAGCTGCATAAAGAAAAAGCTATATATAATAGTTTCTGCATTATGAATAATCTATGTTGCGTAATAATATGTATGCTACTTGCAACCAATGGAGAAAAGAGACTAGAGATATGAAAAAAGGAACAACGATATAATAAATCTAAAGATCTAATAGTAGAGATCAGAGATATGAAAAATATGAACAAAAGATAAAGATATCGATCATAAAAAGATGAAAACATATAATAAAACTTGCAAATAAAAATGTTAGATATACAGATTTTAGCAAAGTGAATGCAAGGAACAATGTTAGGGTGTTGAAATAGATAAATCTGCAAATAAGATAGATAGAGAGATGAACAAAAAGGACAATGAATTAGAAAGCCCTTGCGGTTGCCCGACAGAGGGTGAGATTAGAACTTTGATAAAGAAAATAGAACATGTGCAAAACTGAAATCTTCCCTTGCGGTTGCTCGACAGAGGGAGCGATTAGATCTTAAAAAAACTTGAAAAAAGAGAGATGAAAACACTTAGATTGCCAAAAAAAATGAAAGAAAACCCTGCAAATAAGAATTAGTTCAACAAAAATCTGATTTCTTCTCCTCAACGGAGATATCTTTCAACTATACCTGCATGCACACTCAAAAAAATGGATTAAACCAGCTCTGATACCATGTTAGAAACTTGAAGTAAAATGAAAAAGATAAGGAAAGAATCCAAGAGAATGTGCAAAAGGAAGAGTTTTACCAAAGCAGAGAGAGAGAGAGAGAGAGAGAGAGAGAGAGAGAGAGAGAGATTTCCTTCAATAGTTCAAACACCAAGATCACCAAAAAGCTCCAACACCAAGACAAGAACACAAGGATTTTGAAAGGGGAAAAAAAAGGAAAAAACCCCTTGTGAATAATATGAATGAGGCAAGAAGCCATGAAAGAAAGAGAGCTTGAGAAAGAATCTCATTACAATATTGTGAGAGAAAGAATGGGAATGAGAGAAGAATTCCCATGAGAACCAACTTTGTGAGATCCAACCTTAAGAACTGAGAGAGAAGCATCTCTTAAGTAGAGATGAGTGAAGGAGTTTGCATGTAACTTCCATATCCTATGAGTGCCACATTCACATTAGGTGTGTGCCATGTGCAGGAATCCTCTTAAGGAGGAATATCTAATTTCCTTATTAAAGGAAATACAAAAATGTGACATGTCCTCCTACTTGGACTAGAGGACAAATACAATATATGATACCTTGGTTTATCCTTTAATTACATATATCACCAAGGAAAGATTAAATTCTAACATTGTTTGATTTGTCTTCTCAAGTAGGAGTTCAATTCAAGTGGATAAGTTGTGGTGGCATATGTAATATTATCTTATATGAATGATTAAATAGTTGACATATTTATACAAGTTATAGATTTAAAAATTGTCCTACAAAGTGATAAATTAAGATCTTAGGAGGAGACTCTATTACCCGAAGGAAGAGGAGGCACTGGTCTGTAGTAGTAATTAAATCCTATCAGATAAAAGAATTAGAATCTGAGATAGAAGTAGGAGAATTCGAAATAAAGATAGAAGTAAAAGGAATTAGGAGTTAAAATAGAAGTAGGAGATTAATTATATGCAAATTCGACCAGTTAGGAGAAAAGCTTATAAGATACAAGTTACAATCTTCTATAAAGGATCATCAAGCTTAGAGATAAAGTTGGTGATCAGGTATACACACCTTGGTCTAGCGGAACCAAAAGTGCAGGGGAGTTTGATTATCTCGTTTGCTAACCAAGTCAATCGTGAACCCCAATCATAGACCTTGGCATAGTCTTAGGGTTTTGCAATCTGTTAATTTGGGCACCAACAGATCCATAATAACCATGTTGACATTTCTTTCCTTTAGATCTAGGAAAATTGATGATGAAATCCATGGATACATCCTTCCACTTTTGAATTTGAATAGGTAAGCATTTCATAATATATAGTCTTAATTGAATATCTTTTTCTTTCCTTCCATCCTATGTATTTATCTACATTTTTTTGAATATCCCATTTTAGCCCTTTGTAAAGTAACTTTCTTACCCTCCTATTAGGAAGCATGTAGGTTTGCCAACAATTTAGAGGTTGAATTCTTACCTAGACTCTTCTCTTGTCTCATATACCCAAATTGCTTCTTATAAGGAAATGACACACACTAGCAACTTTGTGTGTCCATCCCTCCTCACTAGAGAATCAACCACAACAAATTATCGTTTACTTTTTTTTATATATGATCTCAAACTCATAGCCAACATATTTGTCTCAAATTTTTCATTCTTCAGATGAAGAATCTTATGAAGAAATATTTGAGACTATCATGATCTGTCTATGCCTTAAAGTGTCTTCCCATAGACAGGATCTCAATTGTTTGATTGTATATAAGATATCCAACATTTATTTCTCATAAAAATTCTTCTACAATATCTTTGATGGCTCTCAAGTGCCATGGTTCCTTCTTCTTTAACGAGTACTATTCCTATGCTTGTCAAAAATAAACACGTTCCACGTGAGTGTTTAAGAAAAATATGAGGTAACTAGGACTAAAGTTGTGTACATGGATTGATTTAGCTACTAAAATTCCCTCATAACTGTAGAATTTTGCAGCTATGGCTGCATAGATCTAGCTAAGAAAAAACAAAACAAAAGTTGTAGAATAGAACAAGAAAAAATAGAGCTGCTCAAAATAAAGAATAGAATTCAATCTCTCATTGCATGATCAATGATTACATTATGCACATAGTGCATGATTTATACAAAGTTGAAAACCATCGTCTGAAGGACAAGATATGGTGAATAACATGCAACTAATACCAAAATACGGTGAAAGAGTTTCAGTTTAAACTGATCCTTAATGCATGAGCAGTTAACAAAACACAATCAAAAGTTTGCATATAAAGAAACAATGATCCCCAAAAATATAGAACAAAATGAAGACAAAACATGCAGTTGGAATTAAATGCACGCTAACAACCCCCCTTAATTTAAACTAAGGAGAATTAAAACTAAAGCAAGGAAAGAGGAAAGAGGGAAAACCCAGTGGGAACAAAAACACCCCCTCAAAATCTATAGTAATGGAGATGCAAAAGAAAATCTCTTGTGACAAGAAAATTGTGGACATTTTTGAATGATAACCACCATAGTGTTGAATGAAGAGACTCCTTTGTAACCAAGGTGAAGACCAGGATCAATCTGCATGAGTTCTCCCAATGGCACTACTTGAACAATGAGTAGATGGAAAACAAAGGCAAAACATCTTCCGATCGAAGGTACATAAGACACTAATTTGCATAGGCACCCTCGAATAATGAATAGATGGAAAACAAAGGAAAAAAATCTATTAGTGAAGGATGCAGATGACACATGAATATGTACAAGTGACCCCAACGACACTACTCAAACATGCGAGAACAAATTGCTAGTTGAAAATACAAGTGGTAATTTTCTATAAAACTATTCAACCGTGGAACCAAGGAAACATCAAAATGAACAATAAAAACCCCTCCATAATGTTGAAAAGAGAGGCATGATAGGTCCACTGACATGATGTCACTAAAGAGAAGATGAAGGCAAGGCCCATGTAATAAGATCATGACCTTGGCCTTTTCGTGATGAATAATTCGTTTCAACCTTTATTGCCATGGCTATTCGATCAAGCCTCTACTTGTGGGTTCAAGTGGAATCTTTGGCTTCCATTCGAAATAATAATATGGCGTAAGAAGAGAACATGATGAAAACTCCATTTTTTCAAGCTCTGATCTTCTGTACCTGCAAAAATAATTTACTCTCCTTCCTACCTCCTAAGCTCTGATACCATGTAGAATTTTGTAGCTATAGTTGCATAGATCTAGCTAAGAAAAAAAAGAAAAACTTGCAGACTAGAACAAGAAAAAAAGAGCTGCTCAAAATAAAGAATATAATTCAATTTCTCATTTCATGATCAATAATTTCATTATGCACATAGTACATTATTTGTACAAAGTGGAAAACCATAGTTTGAAGGATAAATTATGGTGAATAACATGCATCTAATACCAAAATACGGTGAAAGAGTTTCAATTAAAACCGATCCTTAATGCACGAGCAGTTAATAGAACACAATCAAAATTTTGCATGTAAAGAAACAACGATCCCAAAAATAAAGAACAAAATGAAGACATAACATGCAGTTGGAATTAACTACACGTTAACAATAACTACTTCAATTAACTAAAAGAAATCCTTCTTCAACAAAGTGGTGAGAGTTGATGCTATACTATAATAATTCCTTTAAAACTAGTGGTAATAATTTGTAAGCTCTAAGAAACCTCATAGATTCTTGAGGGTCTTAGGAATTTTCCACTCTACCATGGCCTTGAACTTGTGAGGGTCCACATTAACTCCCTCATGTGATACAATATGACCTAGGTACTCCATGTCTTTGACTCCAAACAAACACATGAATGACTTAACATAAAGATAAAGTTGCTCAAGAATGTCTAAAACCTAATTTTCATGTGAAGTATTCCTCCCAAGTTTTTCTTTATATTTAGATGTCATAAAAAATATAAAAATATTTTTTTGGAGAAACAACTTGAAGATAGAGTTCATCAAACATTGAAATGTTGATGATGCATTTGTTAGACTAGAAGACAAATCCAAAAATTTATCATGACCCTCATTGGTTCAAAATGTTATCTTACACATACCATATATAATTCTTATTTTGATGATAATCATAATGAAGATTGATTTTCATAAAACAAATAACACTATTAAGATGATCTAACATATCATCAATTAATTGAATATGAAACTTATGTTTAATGGTGTTATGATATTTCTTGGAAATAAATGCAAAATAAGAAATATAGTAGAGAACTTTGAGGAGGTGACCACCTATGGTTAGATGATAACATATGAGTTTGATAATAGATGATATGATACTTTAGGAGAAACATCTTCACTCTTATTTATCAACTTAACTATGTAAGGACATACCCCATCATCCTAATTAACATAATTAACTTGTATTAACTATTATCAATGTTATGGTTAACATTGACACAAGTGATCAACATAATATAAATTAGGAATATATAATAAATATTTAGGAATATATTTTATTATGGTATGTAGTGTCCTAAAATTGTACCCCTTCATTTATGGCACTTATGCATCGCACCTCACACATTAGCAATAAAGGATCATGATTAAATGACCACATATTGACATCATGACCCTCTAGAGAACAACGTCCACGATCTCCCATCCAATCTTGAGCTTTATACAGTTGGACGTAGGCACGACAGACAAAATTCTGTTGATGATGCTCTCCATCTCTTAGTTATGCCAAGACTCGTACAAGATTTCCAAGATGGAAGAAAGAAGAATAATCTCTGTCTCTCTTGTTTATGTATTTCGTCGAAAAGAGAAAGTAGTTAAATACTTTATTTGGTTATTATTCAATCAATTAGATTTTTTATTTGGTTATTATTCAAGCTCATGATTGATAGTAGCTAAAACTTCTATTTGGATATATTGATGTTCATTTGAAAAATAATTCAATTCTATCTTAATTAAAATGAAATGGAAAGAGAAAGTTTTAATTTTATCAGTTTTTATGATGTAATTGTGATTGCTATTTGTTTGAGATAGTTTCACATGTTACATATTGTATCAGAGCTACTGGGTTCAACACTGGACCTAGGAACTTGCCACCCTTTCACCTAGAAAATTGAAACTAGTTCATTAGTGTTTCACAGGATGTAGATCTGACACATACTACGAAGGAAGGTTCATGACTCGAGAGTTTTTCATCCATGGATGACTAGAACAATATATGATTACTCATGTTGTTCACCCCCAAGAGACAATGATACTTTAGTTAAAATTGCACTTGAGAAAAGTATCGTACTAGGAGGCCAGGAAGACCATCGTATTCTGACCTTAGGATACTGTATTGTATCCTCTAATTTTGATGAGAAAGAAAAGCCTCTCTTTAATGAAAGTAACTCGTAGATTGAGCACCCAAAATTTATGTATTATTTATTAATAAAGATGTAAATATTTTGAGTTGAGCAATAAACTCTAAGAATTTTTTTGTATAAACAATTCGATGTATATTCTATCTTTTATGTAGTTAAAATTATTATTAAAAATAAAAACTAAAAGTATATTTTAATTCCCTTAAAAAGGCTAAAATTTGAGAATGGATAGCTCAAGAAACAATGGTGAATCTGATAATGCCCATAACACCATGGCCAAATATGGACAAGCTCCTATTTATGATGAATGAAACCCAGACTAAACTCATGAACCTGAAACATAAGGTTGAGGGTCAATTGAGAATGGTAGAGGAAGAAGATGAGTCCCAATCAAGAGAAAACCCCCATTGTCCAAAACCTACAATGCAAAAGTGAGAAAAAAGGAATCTTCCAAGGCTCAAAACCTAAATACTAAGAAAAATCAATCAGCTACCAAACTCTGCAATGATACAAGGAAGGTCAAACCACCTAATTTTGGAGGTTCCATGTCTAGAGGTACTGTTGAAGAATAAATGACAGAGATGGAGACGTACTTCAAGATTCAAGATTATTTAGACAACTCTGAAGTAGCCTAGAGAGCATACCAATTGTTCAAAGAGGCATCCACATTGTAGGAAAAAAACATGATTGAATTAGGAATTAAGATAATTGAAGTCACTTGGGAAAAATTTGTAGGAATATCTAGATAGAGATGGATTCCACAATTATTTTATTATCATAAATTGGTGGATTTCCAAAATTGGAGACAAGGGGAGATGTTAGTGAATGAGTATTGGGAGAAGTTTACTCGATTACTCAAATATGTACCACAATATTAGCAGGTGAGAACTTTACAATAAGAAAATTTATCTTGGGACTCTATAATTGCATTGTAGGACCAATTGAAATGCTAGTACCTTGCACCACAAGTGAAGTCTATGAGAGGGCGATTAGAAAAGAACTGAAACTGAAGAAAATGATGCATTTAGAGATAAAGGGAAAAAGAAGGTTAATTGTAACTAGTCCTCACAATCGTTGAAGAAGAAGGGATACAAAGGAAATAGACACGATTCCAAAAAAGAGAAATATGTGCATAATAACTTTAGAAAATAAGGAGACTATTTAGGGAAAAGAAAAAAATGAGAGGACCACTAGGCAAGTGTTTCACATGTGGCAGGGACTACTATTCCAATCAATGTATTGACAAGAACCCAGGTGGACAACAATAGATGAATTCTTTGCCCACATAGCGAGAATATTTGCAACAAAGAATTCATGTAATAATAGGAAATATACAAGAAAAATACCAGATCATGTCGATTGAGACAATGGGTATGAAAATGGAAATTCAATAATTTTCTTGATTGACACTAGTGTCATAAATTTTTTTAATATCTTTTTTTTAAAAATATATTTCCTAAGAGAAATGGTTAAATGGATTTTGTCCAAGGCTTACAAGTATCAAGGAACAAAAATAATGCCATATTAGTGGTAGTGAACATATTGACTAAGGTAGCTCATTTTATAGTAGAGAATCTAATATATGGAGAACCCGCCATAACACAACAAATTGTGTAGGAAATTTATCGATTACACAAAATTCCAAAAAAGATTATATTAGATAGGGATGCTAGAATAACATCTAGATTGTGGAAAATTTTGTTTGAAACTTTAGGGATTAAGCTGAATATTAGTTGAACATATCATCTACAGAAAGATGGTCAGACAAAGAGTGAACCAACTTAAATTAAAGGGTATTTTGAGAGTGCAGTGCATGGTAGACAATACAAGTGGGAGGATTATGTACCACAAGTAGAATTTTATTATAATTATTCCTATCATTCAACCATAAAGATGACATATCTTAAAGCCTTTTATGGAAGAAGGTGTAGGAATCCTATAAGTTGGGATAAGTTAGAAGATAGGATAATCCTCGGTGACGAGATGCTCTCAAAAGTGGAAAGACAAGTCAAGCTAATCAAGGAAAGGTTAAAAAAAGTTAACAATCAACATAAAAGCTATGCTAATGCCAAAAACACTCCCAAATAGTTTGAAGTAGGAGAGAAAGTACTCCTAAGGGTTTCACTCGGCCATAAAAGTTCAATTGAATTTGAAAAATATTCTAAATTGGCATCTAGATGCATGAGACCATTTGAAGCCCTAGAAGTTATCAACTCGTAGCCTACACAATTGCTTTAACTCTAGCTCTCACCTAGTTGCATAATGTTTTTCATGTTTCTTAGCTAAAGAAATATATATGACATATTTTGATCACACGATTGACTAGAACTCCTTGCAGGTACAAGACCTAGGGGTGGTCACGACTGATCTGCTCAAGGTGCTTGAGGCATGTAAAATCTAGTTACATAATCGTGAGATTACACAATGCAAGGTCTAGTGGGATTAATATGCAAAGGATAATGCTACATGAGAGGATCATGATGAAATATTCCTGAAATTTCCTTATTTGTTCCAAGCTTCATATCATGATTAAAGAAAAACTCTATCTGATATTTATTTCTTTCACAAGGGGGAATATTTTATATCCATCCTCCATGAACTTTTTATATAATTTTTTAAACTACTTAATTAGAGATGGGATTTTATTTTAAATATGTTTAATGTTATATCAATGTATATTGATGGATTATGCTAGCAAATTAATTTTTATTATATTGATACCATAATGGTAAGAAGATTATGTCTAACTACCTTGTATGTCAAGTAGCTGCAAAAGGTTGGATCACCCATAGAGAAGGGATGGAGAGTATAACCAGAGAGGGGTGCAAACCAGCAAAAACTTTAGTGGTGATTATTTGCCATTTGGCGAATGTTGCATGTCGGCGAACCCTGAATTGGCGAATATTTTTCACATATTGGATTGACCCTATCGCTCGACATTTATTAATATTGGGTCCAAATCTCGGGCCCATCGTTCATCGGTTTATTTAATTTTTCCATTTCTTACACATTATCGCCAATGGAATATAAATTTTGGTCCTCGTAAATTTTTAAAACATTTGCCTATAATTTCTAAGCGACCCCAAATCAACGACCTATATTCGCCATCGTTTTATACATACATATCTATAGGCAACCCCAAATTTGCCTGGAATTTTACGGATGCATGTCTCTAACCGACGTAATTTAGCCAACTTTATTAATCATGCGAAGGTATTGGACGACCCATAATCACCTCGAAAATAACAAAAGACGTGTTATAATTACGCGGGCTTCGCCAAATATTTGTATACCTAATACCTCTCACCGAATTTTCTAAATAAGGATTAGTATAAAAACATTCTGATATCTCTATATTTGATCGATAGTGAAGTTCCAGACTATTGAGTGCAATTGTATACTGCATTGGCGAGTCGCGACTGCATTGCTACAATTTAATTTGAGGCAAAGGTAAGTGATACTTATTCTATGACTATGTGATTTTGAGTTCATTTACATTATTCTAGAATAGGTTTGAAAAAATGAGGTTTATTTTCCCTTTCGGCTTGAAATACATCGCACGCCGTTGATCTGTGCTCATCCAACAGTCGCTGGCACTGTCGCACTATCGCGAGTCCCATTAACTTTTGGCTTGTCATTTTGATTTGATGTCACTAGGACATGTGTGAGTGTCACTTAATCATTTTAAATTATAACTTCATCTTATTAGTTATTACATTTAATAAATGTTTAGTTTTACAGTGTAGTCCAATTTAGATTTTAATTCAATTATTTTGATCTGTATTATAATCGAAATTACATTATCACACATCGATATGACACATTGGAAAATTAAAAATAGAAACTTGCTTTGTCTCTGGACTGATAAAGAAACTTAATCATTTTAAAAATTTAGAATCTCAGTCTTCAGATTTAAAAATGGAAGTACTACCATCGCTTAAGCATACTTAAATGTCTAATACACAGGTAAAACAACTAATTAAAATATTGTAATCACAGAGAAGTCTAAGAATCATTTTTTGTACCCATAAAAAGAAAATTGAAATGAACTTGGAAAATTATTATTATTATTTTTTCATTAAATTACATTGTACAGTAAAAACAAAAATCTACTAGGTAACTTCTTATCGGTATAAAAAAAAGTGAAACTTTGCATGTCCATTGTCAAAAGACCAGGGTAACGGGAATGGGTAAACTAGGGAATCAGGGATCTTCATCTTCCCTTTCATTTGAGTAGAATTTTCCAGAGAGGATAATCTCCGAGAATTTGTCAAGCCATGTGTAGTTTGACTCGTCAAATTCATTAAGGTAAAACCATTTCGAAGAAAATCCCTCCCAAGTTGTGCCCATTTCCTGTGTCACGTTAGTTGCTCGTCATTGAGGTTCAACATAAAGGGTTGTCTGGCCACATTTTTGCCTGGCTCCAACATTTTGTGTATATCTCTTGGCCAAGGGATCCCCACCCCTAATTCTGCAAAAACAACAACATTGACATCGTCCTTCAGGAATTTCTCCTTAAAAACATTCCTCAACAACATCAGCATATCCACCTTCTGTCCTCTGAGGTCGAGGAGAGACGCGAAAAACCGAGACGTAATGTCTGTGTAGACGTGGTATCTGTCAACATTCTCAAGGAACTCTCGACCCAATAACATCAACACAACAAAATTTATAAAAGTGTCTCCACCAACCTCCCTACAAACAGAAATGAGGATTTCTTTCGAGACATTGCCCAAAAAGGACCTCTGGTCATCTGGGGATGTGCATCTCAAATGGATTGGTGTGTCCATATTTAAATCTCGAAAGCCTAAAGACCTAAAAACCTAAACCTTAAAACCAGAGGCATAATTTCTACCACCGACAACTCTGACTCTTAATCTACCAAAAGCAAAATGAAGAAGAAAGAAGCCAGATTGTCTATAAATAGCCCCGACCCCTTGATTGATAGTAGTGATCACAAATACTTAGCAATTAATAATTATTCTTTATTTAATCATATTTAATGCATTTTCCATAAATGCATTATGCATGTGAGAGATTTAAATCCACTATCCTTAATCTTTCATATCTACATGTAAATCTTTCCCATAAATGTATGCGTACTATTGACAGTTAAAGATGGCAGTTAAAGAATGTCACTGACAAGGCATTTATTTTTCTTTTCGAGTTACGAGTTACAAGTTGCAGTTGCACTTTCCACAGTCCACATAAGCAAATAACCAGTAGTAATCAATGATCATGGTTACGGCGCACTTTTTAAGGCTTGATACGTGTCATCATTCCAGTGACTTCCTGCAAAAGTCTGTTTCCTTCAGAAATTTGGCCCGAAATTAAATTTCAGCCATTGATCTAGGATGATCAAATGGTCTCAAATAATACATTTAACAATATAAAACAATGGATATTACTAATTAGGTTATGTGTCCATGTGTGATCAGTTATATTCGCAACAAATAAAGATGATATTTGCTGGACGTGATACTGCATTAATTACAATGTTACGTGTCATTATTCCGGTGACTTCTTGGAGAACTCTGTTTCCTTCAAGAAATTGGGCCAAAATTAAACTTCAACCATTGATCTAGGATAATCAAACGGTCTCAAATAAGACATTTAACATTAGTTGGCGTTGGCCCACATGATGCATTGACGAGTCCCATCTTTTGAAAATCGCCAAATAAAATATTTATTTTTCCCATAATTAACGATAGATTAGCCAATAAAATAAATATATTTTCAAACGACACATAAAAATTGCTAGTACAAATATTTTTTTACCTTCAAAAGAAAATCATTCGCCTCATATATTATATTTTCCCCCACATTAATTTGTAATTCGCTAGGATTTTATGGAATTTTCATTCGACTGGGAAAAAATTGCCTACGCCTTTATATTATTTTCCTAATTTAGAAAAAAAAATTGTCATCATCAATAAAATTTTTCCCCTAAATTAATGTACAATTCGTCAGGATTTTACACTTTTTCCTAGGAGGGGGTTTTTTAAAGTTATCCCTGGTGCAAACACATGGATAGGGCAAAGTTGGCATCTAATCACGAACCTAGAGATAAGTAACATTTGGTCGTCTATCAACCTAGAGTCGTAAGGCCAAGTGGTAATCACAAGTCGTTAGTTGTCTAGTGGTGGGCTTAGATGACCATTTTTTTGTTAATCCTTTTAATTAAATTAATCTAATCAATATAAAAAAGAACATTCATCTATATATTAATAAGAATTGTATTAATAATATGAGAAATTTAATTAATTCTATCGATATTGTAAGTAATAACATCATGATTAACAAATCACACACACACACACACACACACACACACACACGTAGGTATGTATGTATGTATATATGCAGACACACACACACACACGTACTTGAGGTACATAATAATATATCTATATGTATATAAATAGTTATATATACATACACACGTACACACATTCGTGAAGTCCCGCAATTGAATGCATGTATGCATATACACATTTATATATATATTCTTATACATAAGAATATATAATTATGCAACTCAACCACAAATATATATCTATGTGTGTGTAAGTATACATATATACTCATTAATATAAAGTTATGATTTAACTTTCAATTCAAAACTGTACGACTATATTTTGAATTGCTCATGTAAGCTCTACAATAATATTAATCAGAACCATATACTCTTTCATTAATTGCTTAGATCGACGAGCTCTACAATTTTACATCGGAACCATGAATAGTGTACTTTCCATTTATATCTTTATTTTATCAAAAGATTGCATTGATCCGTAAGGATCATTTTCTCATTCGATGGGCTCATATATTAATTGATTCAAAATCATCACAGGTCTGCAATTTTAGAGAGGAAGGATCATTGTAGTTGATCCATCACAACACCGATTTGTTGCATAGGTTAGCGGATCCTAAAGCTATTATATTCTATTATAAATGCATTGTCAATTGAAACAAATATAGTCGATCATGGATCAAAATATAATTGCATTGAATATGCCATCAGCAGTCGAATGCCATATTTAAATCAATATATATATATATATATATATATATATATATATATAATACATAGTTTTTTCATTATATTGATATCGACAACATGACCGTCTATAGAAAAGTTTATCATCAAAGATCAAATATCTTCTTTTATTTTCCAATAGCTGGATAAGTGCAAGTTCTTCCAAACCGAGGTGACATATGCTCCTAGTGGAATAATAAACATTTCTAAACCTAGATGATAATTTCCCATTGAAAGTTTTAAATGATGGCACCGACACGAGCAAGTTATTTTCCATAATCTATCATGACTTGGAAGTTAGAGATTGGATAAGCAAAACAATCAAGCTCATGAGCTAATCTTGTATGGATACATTGTTACCTTTTTTAATATAACCAAACACTTTTTAAAGTGTTTGTGGTGTTTTTGTTCCATTCGATGCATGTAAGGAGAGAGTAGCATTGTCTCTTTCCTCCAAATTTTCATGCATTAGTTTAAGGACATCTTTATTACTAAAATAACAAATTACAAGAAACAAAATAATCACACAATCATTAAATAATTTTGCTTAAATATAGAATATAGATGTGATATTAGATTTTGACAAAATATAAATACATGAGCTCGTAGACTTGAAAAAAATATAAGGAAACTGTTTCTTTTACATGATACTACAAAGTTGAATACAAGGACTACACAACTGAAGACAACCCTGATAGGTACTCTCGACATACAATCTCCACTTGAGGACACCACAGGCAAGAACGTTGATGAGCGCTTTACCACCCAACCTCCAAACTTTATTCTTTTCAAAAATCCTTCCATTGAATAATATCTAGTCTTACAGGAGAATGCCTAACAATTTGAAACTAATAGGTGTAGAGTCAAATCTAGAGTAGCATGTAACAATATCATGATATGGTAGAGAGCATGAAACATAATGATCAAATAAGTAAGCATATACTGAAAAATGATTATTAAACTTTGGTCAAAGCGTCTTTTTTGTTGTTTACCAATAGATAGATTTAGGGTTGAACTTTATCCTTCTCTATTCCACCATATTCGACACCCATCTAGCCTCAAATATTTAATATTTTTCAACAAAAAAATGGTAGATCACAACGGAAATAGCCGATAATACAAATTTAAGCTTCATTGAGCAAAAATAATTTTTGAGATGTAGTAAAATGATAGAAAACTCATCAAGATTAAAGGTTTTTTATGCCGCAATGTTCAAGAATGAAAAAATGGAGCAATTCTAATAAAAGATTATTTAACTTTCTACAAAATTATTTGAAAGCTCATTGAAAAACACTTTAAGTACCCATGCATTAATTCATTTTTGGCATCCAAGTCAACGCTTTGCCAGCTTCGGTGTCTATTGGAGAAACACTTGACGAATGACATCTTTTATTTTTGTTATTTGAGACATACAATTCCTATTTTTGTCTGTTGAATCAAAAAATCCTCGATGAGCACCAAAACCAAAATAACTTCAAATCAATATCCAGATAAGCAAATCCACAATGAGAATTAGATCGAAACATTTTAAGATTTTGAGATCAAGTCTAAAAATTAATTGGGCACTAAATTATTTTGGACATAAAAATAACAAACATAATAACTGAAAATTGATATTCAGATAAGAAAATCCACAGTGAGAATTAGATTGAAACATTTTAAGATTTTGAGATCATGTCTAAAACAATTGGGCACTAAACTCTTTTAGACATTAAAGTAACAATCATAACATGGAAAACAAAGAAAAAGTAACTAACATAAAATGAGGAAAATTGGTTAAAAAAAACTAGACGAGTCTAATCAATTCATTGAAAGTAACGCCTAGGGTGAAGCATATTAATACTTTTTTAATTTTCAAAGGGAAAGAGGATCAATGTAAATAAATTAAAGATAAAACCAAAAGCTTATAGCCCTTAATTCGAATGGATGCTCAAGATAAAAGCAAAACTTTATAACTTTCTAGAGGATTAAATGGATTTATTTTCAAAGCAATAATTTTTATGATTTTGAAATTTGAATGATTACTATTAAACTATCAATTGTGTCATTAACACAAAATGTTATGAGATTTTTTTTTGATCTATAACATTGATTTTTATTAATATTACCAAGATAGGATTAAAAAGAGATTATAGACATCTGTCTTACTGCAACTCCGACTTACCACATGAGTCTTTCCTACATGGACAACTATCAAAAATACTATAATATATTAACTACAACCATCTATTTTGATTTTTACAAACATATATTACAAATCTTATATAACTGATAAAAAAGAAGGGATATCTAAACTTTCAATAGGGTCTCAACCCCCACATTGATTCACCACTGCTCTACAAAAATTTAGATCAACCCATCCTGAACGCCCTAGCTCCAGCCGCCCTCCTTGCTTCCAATATGATGCCATAACACCTCCTTTTCAAAATTAGAAAAAAACCCCCTCATCAACAAGGGCCACTTCAAATTCCCCCATGAAAACTTCCATTGTTTAGGGCTAGAATGTTCTTCCATCGAAAACTTGCCTTCTTCCACCCAACTATTACAAAATTTTCAAAACTTCAACCCTTCTCACAGACAAAACTCAGACATCACACCTCTGCCTACGATCACTTTTTCCTCACTTCTTTCTGGGAATAGGGGAACTAAACACCCTCTCCACCTGCGTTGCCGCCATTTCAAATTCCATAATCACTTTCTTAAGCTTTTCCCATGCTGTAGCTCTTTCTGCTCTTTCTGCTCTATATTCGCCTTTGTTCACCTTACCCCACCAACATATAAAGGACACAAAACCATAAACACGAGCTTCTTCCCCGTCCTCGAAAAACTCTGAGAAATCAGAGCCTATGCCAAGAACAACCCATTCTGAAATGGACTCCAAACCAATCAACATGTCATCTTTAAATAGACTCCCAATGACTCTATTCACCATATCCGTCTTATTCTAACATCTAAAATTACTCTCCACTTTCTCTTTATTTCCTGAAACTCACTTCCCAAAACCTCAAGCACTGCATTCGCGACCACCCTGTCTATCATTTTTAACAAACCCATCAAATGTTCCTTTCACACCGGGCCCTTAAAACCCTTATGTTTCTTATATGTTTCCACAGAGAAAGTTGCTTCCATTCTAAATTTCTTTGACACACCGAAACAAAAACACCAAAATCAAACTTTAAACTAAAATCCATCCCAACTTCATCATTTAACCAACTGCATATTAACATCGTTCAAATCAATAATGTGTAAAATTAAGGTCGAGTCATCTCAAGCCTTTTCATGGCATGTCATCTAACTATCTCATTTATAGCATGTCAGGAAAATCACCTTTTCAAGATTACAAAAGGAAATCTCACACATCCCACCGTCGTCCTCCAAACCACCTAATCATAATCACTTACAACCTTTATGTCGTGTGTAGCTCATTATAAGGAAAGGGAAATATATAAACGAATCTTCACTTTTCAGACCAACATCCTAACCTCATCATAATTTAACTTTGCCACATTAATATTATTTATTTTTCTTAAAAGCATCAATCAACATGATATCCCACAAACCGCCTAACAATTCAAATTTAAAACTTGCAAATTTTCAAATCTTAACTCATTTACCTTCTCAAAAGATAGCACCCACTTAGAAAGAACATCCGTTTCCATATTGCCTGATCTTCTCACATATTTTAAACTCCTTAAAGGAATTCAACTCCTCTAAAACAACAATGCCAATACTTAAAAGATGCCACACTTGAATTCCACCCTTTTGTAAAGCTTGCACAATAATTCGTGAATCACCTAAGTAAATATTCAACAAATTCAATTTCTTTCCAACTTTTAGAGCTAAAAGGGTTGCCATTGCTTCCGACATATTATTGGTATCGTCCTTAAGTTTATGTGCTTCGAAATCAATTGTGTTTCATGTCCAATCCCTCACAATGACACCATCCCCAAAGGGACCTAGGTTGCCCTTTGCAGCCCTGTCAAAATTCAACTTACACCACCCACAATCAGGATCCTTCTATTTAGAAGAAATAACCTTATCAACCTTTTCACTTGTTGATCTTGGCTTGTTCTTACATCTTATCTTCACCCCTAGCCATTCTGATTGACATCTCTTATCATTAGACGTGAAAGGAACACGAGTCAAGATTTTTTGTAGCAACAACACTTCTTCCACTGAAAGATTAATTCTATCTTTAATTCTCTCTAACGATTCAATCTTATCTTGGAAAATCCTCTGGATTCTTTCCTTCCAGATTTCCCAAATTACAATAGAGGGGTATATGTGCCAAACAACTAATAAAACCATCCTTCCATGATCAACCGACCATCCAACAAAATATTCCTTCAATGAGTTCTACAAAGGCCCGAACCACCTTAGTTTAGACTTCACCATCTCCCAACATTCACTAGCAAATCTGCATTGTAATAACATATGATCCACATCCTTTAAAGAATTACCACATAACACACATTTTGTAGGACCAATAAAACAAAACCTCTTCTTTCTCTCCCCTATTAGGATCCTCCCTTGAATAGCTAACCAAGAAAAGTATCCGGCCTTCGGTAAAAATTCTCTTCCCCAACACAATTTTGTTGACCAATTAACTACATTGATATCGTTGATCATCATCTAATAACCCAATCTAGCTTAATATTCCCCACTTTTGGATGCACACAAAATCAACTTGTCCTCATTCCCCGAAAAAAAAATTCTCTACTTTGAAACAAATTTCTCATAAGAGCAATTTGTTAGTATGAGAAATCCATATAGTCTAAACATTTCCACCCTAGTTGTTGTCCCAAGACAGTTTTCTTCACTTCCAAATAATCACTAACTTTGTCACCCCAACTCCTAATAAAAAAATTCTTTATATCCTAAAATTTTGCAATGTCTTTGAGGGTTGGGCGACCATTCCATGAGTCATTCCAAAAGGAGGCTTGATTAGCATTTCCCACCTGCCAAGTAAAGTGATCTGTTATAATCCTCCTACAATCTAAGATAAAATTCCACACAACATACCCCTTTAGAGGATCTCTTATGGTTAGAATCCTCTCTTGATCATTATTGTCCAAATATTTAGCTCTAAGAATTCTCACCCATAGCATATCAGGATTTGAGTAAATACCCAACACCAACTTGGCCCCTAAAGAAAGGTTCATAACATGCCAATTCCTCAGCCCAACACCTCCCTATTTATAAGTTTTACATATTATATCCCATGATAATAAAGGAATCTTATCCTCCATATTAGACACATTCCAAAAAAAAATCCTCATATGTTGCTCCAAATACTTTATCGCATTTTTAGGGATTTTGAGACAACTCATTGAATAAATAGGATTAGCAGAAATGACAGACTGTTACATGAGAATCCTACCTGTTGAAGATAACCACTTTCTACTCCAACCCTCCAGCCTTTTAACACAACTATCAATCAAACCTTTCCAAATGTTAGACCTACCTACAACTACAAAAAAGGGGATGCCTAAATACTTTCCAAGTATATTATCCATCCTTATGCCCAAAATCTAGCTTTTTTTCTTTGAACATGTAGATCCATTTTGAAGAAGAAAACCTCAGATTTGTGCCAATTTACATTTTGACATGAGGCAACACTATACATATGTAAAGTTGATTTGATCACTCTAGCTTCCCTCAAACCAACTTCACCCATTAGGTAGGTTTCATCCACAAATTGAAGATGAGATAACGAATCCACACCTTCTGCAACCTTAGTGCCTTTCCATTGTTCCCTGCTCCTCACTTTTGTAATCAACCTTCCTAAAACTTCAGCCAAGATAATAAATAAAAGTGGGGAAATCATATCACCTTGCCTAATACCTTTCGTTGTCTCAAAAAACCTTGGGGGCTCCCATTCACTAAGACTAAAATCCTAGGAGTGTTAATACAGTTTCCAATCCATTTCACCCAACCAACCAAGAAACTAAATTTATCTAAGACTCGCAACAAAAAATCCCTGTTCACATTATCAGAGAATTTTTTTCTTTCAACTTAATCATCCTTCTCTTCGTTCTAGTTGTCTTTACTAAATGAATTGCTTCATGGGCTATAATAAATCCTTCAAAGATAGATCTATTTGAGGCAAACCCACTATGTTCTGCGGAAATCACCGAGTAAAGAACTTTTTTGAGTCTATTAGCTATCACTTTTGTAATAACCTTGTAAACAGTGTTGCACAAAGCTATCGGATGAAAGTAATCAAAGGTTAGACATTCATCTTTCTTTGGGATTAAGGCTATAAAAGGATTATTCAAATCCTTCAGAATAAAGCCTCCAACCCTAGATTCTTCCACAACCTCCCACAAGTCCAGGCCCACAACATCCCATGCTTTTTGAAAGAAAAGACCAGGAAATTCATCCAACCCTGGAGTTTTTTCACTCACTAAACTAAAGAGCTTCTGTTTGACCCCTTCTAAGGATACTTCTTTCATTAAGCTATCATTTTGTTCATCAGATATACACCTAGGAATAACATCCAAAATACTGAAATCAAAAGCAAAGGAAGAAGGATCTGCAACAAAGATGTTGGAAAAGTAATTAACTTCCTCTCTATTAATAGCAACATGTTCATGGATAGTGTTACCAGTTGCATCCTTAATAGAAAAAATCCTATTATGGGATCTTCTTATCTTCACTGATTTGTGGAAGAACTTAGTATTGTGATCTTCTTCATTTAACCAGGTCTCTCTTGATTTCTGCTTCAAAAAAATTTCTTCCCTAGCCAATACTTCTGCATATCTTTTAGACAATTCTTTCTCCTTACAAAATGCCACTTCTCCCATTCCCTCAGTAATGACCTTCGAGTTTAAATCGTTAAGTTCCTTTTCAAAATTAAATTTCTCAATAATTTTTTTTTTCTAAAAACCTCCCTATTCCAAATCTTGAGTTGGTCACTTAAGTATTGGAGTGTTTTAAAGAAGATAAAGGCCTTATTACCTGACCTAGGAGGAGCCGCATTCCCCCAATAAACAATCAATTCCAAGAAGATATCCACCCAAAGCCACATAGATTCAAACAAGAAGGGAGTATGATCCGGAGTTCCATCCTCTTGGATTCTAAAGCAGATCGAGAAATGATCTGAGCTAGTTAATGGAAGAAGCTCAACATAACATAATATGTCTTTCCTTTCCCATTCACCAACAAGAAGAAATCAATCTAACTTCTCAACAATATTTAAAAAGCCACTACGATGGTTAGTCCAAGTAAAGTCCCCATTGCGCAATTCAACATCAACTAGACCATTAGCAACGATAAAATTTGCAAAGTCCCTCTGACTCTGCCCCATCCAACCTTTACCTCCTTTCTTCTCCACTGGATTCAGAATCACATTAAAATCACCCCCAACAGAAACAAACCATCATCAAAATGAGGTAAAATAGTAGATAGCTCCGCCCACATTTGTTTCTTCAAAGACGGATTATTTGGGCCATATACATTAACATCAAAAAAGCTTGAACAAAGATGCTTAGACCTAACCTCAATCAACTGCCAATTTCCCCTTTGATTCAATGTCTGCACATCCACAGTCTCAACATTCCAAACAATCCCCCCACCCCCTGAGGCTTCTTCAACTCCAACTAAGGTTCCATCCCACTTAGAATTTTTTCTCAAAAATGCATCCAGATCTTCCACTTTAATTTTGGTTTCTTGTAAAAAAACTAAATCTGGTCTCGCCTGATCAAGACCCCTCTTGATCAACCGAATCTTGTCAGGGGCATTTTAGCTCCTGACATTCCTTGAAAGGACCTTCATTTTTTTCAGAAAAAGGCATAGCCTTTTCCCGATCTCAAAAGTTTTGTTTGGTTTGCAACATAACCTGCAATCTCCAACTTCATTCTAGTAGTCTTGGCGCCTCACCTTTTTTTCTCCCCTATCTTCGGTTTGGTTACAGAAGAGTGAGTTCATTCAACAGTTCTTTGTTCCAGAATCCCTGGGTTCTCAAAAAATCCTAAATCATATCTCTTCCCTTCCTCCTGAGAATCATATTAAGTTTCTATCCCAATCTCGTTGCCACCACTATCTCTTGCATCCTGAAAGGAACTATCTAGATTTCTGATCAGAGAGATTTGAATATCCTTGAAGATGAGATCAGCCTCTAACCCATAAGAATTCTTAGAAGACACATGGAATAAGCCCTCGATTGGCTGAAATAGTATCCCAGTCTCATCCATTGGCTTAAAACTCTGGTTATCCCAAGTTCTATTACCTTCTTCTCCATCCCGAGAATCAACCGTCTGGAAAGTATCAGGGACATAATAAACAATAGGAGGTCCATCACAAACAACCTCATTCTGAGGTTGAACTGATTGATCTTGACAATCTCCTAGATCTTCTTATCCTTCAACAGAGTGCTCATTTCTGGGAATGACATAAATGGACATCTCAATCCTGTGAATATCCTCCTCACACCTGCCATGCTCTTTTGACATCTGCGAAAACTGAGTCTCCTTAACAATTTGAATAGAGATACACACCTCAAAACCTCCATATCCATCAAGCCATCACTTGTTAGGGTTAGATTCAACTCTTCCCTCTAGCCTTCATTCTAGTTTATTAACCTCTCTTGTTGACCTTGAAGTTTATTCATAAACATCATCTTGTCCCATTCAACAAAATCTACTACCACAACACTTTTGTAAAAGTCAACATTTTTTATTATGTCATCAAGTAACTTATTTGCTTCTAAACATTTCCCTTTATCCATCTCGTTACACCATTCATCCCTGCACCAAAAGACTCAACCTCCCCCTTCTACATAATCAAAGGTTTTCTTCATTCCCCTTTAGAGGACCCACACATGATAAAGTTTGACAACTGAGAGCACTCTTGCACTCTTGCACTCAAACATGAATTATAGAATAAATTGAGAAATCTTTGAGGTCAATAGCTGTTAAGGAATATGATCTGAAGATAAAACTTAATTGCTGTAGTAGAATACAATTGCCTTGTTGATTGATTGATTCTACAAAACCAATGACTATATATATTGAATCCAAAAGATGTGAGTATGAATAGACATGACTCATCATATTGATGAGTCATACCTATTCATACTAACATATTATACCTACCGTATTATGCACGTATTAAATCACATATTAAACTGCATAACCAAGCACATGTTTTATAGCCGACTGTTTAATTAGTATCGGCAGTCACAATATTATCGTGACTGTTAATATATAACAGTCACTATACTAATGCATATCGATAATGTAGTCAACTATTAAGTCGACCGATTCAATATTATGTCATTTCATTATTATTTTATATATATATATATATATATATATATATATATATA
>MU226069.1:692403-704433 GCA_018584345.1 Thuja plicata | reverse complement strand
TATATATATATATATATATATTGTCTCGTTGTTTTATTAAACACGAACGAACAATACTTTAACAATAGCCTCCTCCGTACAAATGAAAGATCCCAAACTGTCTCCAATCAGTTTCAGTGTTTCTTTCGCCCAATACTCATGTAGGAGGTTGTGAAGCTTCAACCAAACCAAGATTTCTTTCACCTTCTCTTTGCAAGGATTAAAGTTTAAAGTCCAACCCCTCAGATAAATCCCTTTGCCATCAATTAGATAAGGGCCTCCATAAAGAATCAATTCCTTCTCCTGTTTTGAGGAGCAAGTAATTAAATAAAAACCATTTGGTGACGTTTTTGTAACCCAATCTCGCCCCCCATGCTCCTTGCATAATTTTTTGATCTTTTCTATAGACAACCAAAGTCCTACCCATTTCATTATAAGGACTCTGTCTTCTAGAAAAGAGATGGAATCCAACCAATGCTTGTTGTTTACTAACAGTGAAGAGCCCTTTCCATAAAACACATTATCACTTACCGGTTGAGAGCTAGTTGCTCTAACTTGCTGGGGCTTAGGCCTTTAAAATTTATGCACAATCGTCTGGAAGTTGAAATCTTTTTTTGGCTAGAAAAACCCATTGTTATTGGGAGCATTCTGTCTAAAGTTCTCCCAACCCCTTCCATTCCTTGCACATGTTCTAGATCTAATAGCACTAGAACCAGAACCAAACCTCGCATTCTATGACGCTCCTCCTGCTTTGTCTGGAAACTTGTTTGAGATCTTTGATTGAAAGGCCATTGCCCTCTCGGTTGATTAGACACACCTCTTTCCTAAACACGTCACAGGTCGATCACATGAGGCCTCTGAAACCCTAACCCAGATGGCCTCTGAGAAACATCTCCAACCCCACTCGCGCCTTTTGACCGTTGCCTCCATTCAATCTTCTAGAGTGGATACATTGTAATGAGATTTGATTCCAAAATTATTTGCATAGTTGGACACCCAAAAACTAAATTGTTTAAAAAGTATTTAATACAGAATGTAAAGTTAAAACTTATTTATTCCAAACTTATTTGCATAATTTGACATCCAAAAACTAAATTGTTTAAAACGTGTTTAAATAAAGAATGTAAAGTTTAAACTTATTTATACCACCAACATTTCCATTCAAGTCTAGTTTTAAGTGTCCTAATCATGGAAAGAAAAATCAATTAATAAGAAAATGCACCAGACTTTGTGTGACATTAATGTTCAAATTCATGAAGTAGCTTTTAATGTTTTGTGATAATAAATTGATATAAGCCATTATTTCTTCCTCTAGCAAGAAACACTTAATCACTAGCAATATCAAGGTCAAAGCCTTAGTGCCTTATGAAATTCTTTTAGCAGAAACCAACATTTTCCAGCTGGAGGCAGCTGCGATAACTCGACTAATGAGCTATTTAAATAAACTTAAAACATGGATAACAAGCGTTGGCCCAAAATTGCGATGGAAGAAGGTTTGGCTCTCAGGAAGAAGACTCGGATGCAACAAAACATAAAGTGGTTGAGTAGATGGAACATCTTTCTACATGATTGTTCGAATAGCAATATGGAAATAAAGAAGTTTGTCATGGGCAAATTTCAGACTGCCATGTGGTCTAATAACATGGGTTAGAAAAAGACGCATTATATAAAAGTGTTCAACCCTTCCCGTGAGCATGGGGATAAGGCTTACCTTGGGACAACTATTAAGGGTAAACCTAGAGTGTTGGTAGCGTAGCTGAAGACAGGCTCACATCATCTCAGATGCGAGACAGGTAGATGGAAAAGGCCCAAAGAGGAGTGGGAGGAGAGGATTCACAGATTCTGTGAAAAAGGTACAATTGAGACCGAATGACACTTTCTCTTTGAGTGCACGACATATGTTGACATTTGGGCTCAGTACGGGGACATCCTGATTGATGGCAGCCTGCACAACTTATTTGAGGAGGATAAGATCAAACAAACATGTAATTTGATTGTCAAGATTCACAGCAGAAGATCAAATATGGAAAAGTGTTAGAAATTAATCTTTTCGTGGTGAAATATGTAATTAAAGGATAAACCAAGGTATCCTATTTTGTATTTGTCCTTTAGTCCAAGTAGGAGGACATGTCACATTTATGTAATTCCTTTAATAAGGAAATTAGATATTCGTCCTTAAGAGGAATCTCGCATTTGGCACACACACAATGTGAATGTGACATTCATAGAAGATGAGAGTTACATGCAAACTCCTATCATCTCTATTTAAGAGATGCCTCTACACACACTTGTTCAGTAATCTTCTCTATTTTCTTACTTCTCCTCACATTCTCAAACTTGCTCTCATTATTTTAATGAGCTTGCTGCTCTTCTTCTCTCTTCTTCTTTAGGCTTTGTGCCTCATTCATATTATACACAAGGGTTTTTTTCTTATTTTTTCCCCTTTCAAAATTCTTGTATTCTTGTGTTGGTCTTGGAGCATTTTGGTGAACTTGGTGTTTGATCTATTGAAGGAAAATCTCTCTTTCTTTGTATTTGGTAAAACTCTTCCTTTTGCACTGTCTTGGATTATTTCCTTATCTCTTTTTCATTTTCTTTTATGTTTCTAACATGGTATCAGAGCTGGTTTAATCCTTGTTTTGAGTGTTGCATTCAGGAATAGTTGAAAGATATCTCCGTTAAAGAGAAGAAATAAGTTTTTTTTGTTGATCTAACTCTTGTTTGCAAGGGTTTCTTTCATTTTTTTGCAAATCTAAGTGTTTTCATCTCTATTTCAAGTTTTTTTTTTTTTTTTAAAAGTACTAACCTCACCCACAGTCGGGCAACCGCAAGGGTCTTTCTCTTTGTTTTGCATGTTGTTTTTCTAACAATTTGCAGGCTCAATCTTCTTTTTTTATCGTATTTCTCATATATCTAATTCCTTTTGCAAGTTTATATTGTTTTATCTTTTCTTACAGTGCATATTTATGTTCTTTAAGCTAACTTTTCCTGCAACATCTGTCGATTCTCATATTCTTATTCTTATTTCAGCAACAGATCCATAGCTTTCTCTGTCTAATCAGAATTTATTCTGGTTATTTTGTTTATTTTCTGCAAGTTATATTTATATTATCTGTGTTAGTTTTTTTTCTAATTGTTGTTTAACGATCTCTGTTTTGCAGGAATGTAAGATCTTTGTTTTCATTGATATTTTTTATCGCTCTTAGCTTGCAGCAATCACCCTTGTCTTTCCCTTCATTTGTGCTTTGGTAGCCACCCCTTAGCTCATTTGCTTCGCCCTTGGGCCTCCTTTCTCTTGCGCGCTCATTAGAGTGGTGCTTTTGCCCTCAAATATTGCATGCCACCACTAGAAGCGTAGTGCAGGAATGTGTCTTGCCTGCAAAACTTAACATTTTTTTGCCTGTAGTCTTTTTTTTTTCTCCTTTTGTGTGCTCTCTCTGCCTTGGCGTCTCCTTTCCATTTGTTGTTTCATTAATTCTTAGCATTGTCACAACTCTTCCAACGCAACTCCTTTTCTTCCTCTTGCAGGAGCTTCCTTGCAGCCTTGTCTCAGCATCTTCCAGCGCAACATTTGGTAGTATTTCTTAGCACAGAATCAGTTCACAGCCCCCTTCCATACCTTTGCATTCACATATGAGTTAACTCACACTTCTTATTTATAATGTCTGCTACAAACATGTTCCTCTATCATGCTTTCTCTCAGCTCGATTGCATATTTTACATGTAAAATTTAAAATAAAACTTTGGGAAGAAATCTCATTAACCGCAATTCTATGGCTCAATATTTCACATGGACACATGCACAAAAACCTTTGTTCTCTATGTCTTGGCGGGTGCTCGATGCTATACGCATTTTCATCGTCCAATTTAACCATGCTTCCCTCAAGCGTCCTACCCTTCCTCTCAACTAAAACGCTGCTAAGCAACTCCTTCTACGCAACGTTTGTCTATTTCTCCTTTCGCAGCTGCTTGATTCTCTGTTTTTTTAAAAGTTTAGACTGCATTTCATTTTAATTGTTACACTATTCTAACTATTGTAACTTACTCTTGCAGGCACTAGCATCATTATTTCTGAGCTCTTACAACTCTTATCTATGTTTAGCGTAAATTTGATTCTTCTTTGACTCTCTTAATTGTTTAAACTGTTGTCCTTATTCATTATTATTCCATCTATTCATTATAACATTCTTGTTTGGTTAATGCAAGTTATTATAACTATTTTTGCATCACTATAATTAGTCTATTCATTTAATCATTAGATTCCTATTCTTTTTTAACAAATTTGCTTATAAAAAAAAAGTTTAAATGTTAAAACAAAATTTTTGCTCCGTTATTCTTTACATCGTCTTAACATCATGCGTATTTTACCAATATATACATATTTCAATTACCTTTTTATTAAAGAGATGCAATAAAAATTTGTTTTATCATTTAAACAAAAAATTTAAATTTTTTTTTTAATTATTAATTTTTGTGCAATTTAACCAATAACATTTATGTTTTATTCCTCTTTTAGGTTTATTTTAACATATAAATTCTTGTATTCTAATTTATTTTGTCGCATTATGTCGACTTTAATTGCGGAAATCAAATTGTCAAGTTCTAATTCTACGGAGGATAATGGTAATCAATCTCGTCATACATTTACAATTTGTCATAATGTTACTAGCCCTTTTTAGTGAAATGGTGCATCTTCATGTGGTATTTCTTTCTTTAGTATTGTAAATTGTTACCTTATGTCCTTCATGTTGCTAAGTTTCAAATTTATTCAAGTAATCATACTACATTGTCTTCCAATGGTTTATTTCATTATTTAACATTAAATGCTCTCCGATTGTATATGATCTATTGTTGTATCTTTTATGAGTTCCTTTTGATCTATTGTTCCATTTGTAAGTTGCATTGGATGCACTTCCTCCAGTTGATGTTTATCAACTTGCTCCATTTGTAAGATGCATTGGAAGCACTTACTTTAGTTGATCTTGATCAACTTTCTCCATTTGTAAGTTGCACTGGGTTGCACTTACTTCAGTTGATGTTTATCAACTTGTTCCATTTGTAAGTTGCACTGGGATGCACTTACTTCAGTTGATGTTTATCAACTTGTTCCATTGCTTATTTTTTTTGGTGAAGTTATTCTTGAAATCCTTCTTGAAGTTTGTTGGATTTCTCATATGTTTGGCAGGTATATGGTTTTCTCTCTCATAATCCTTATTTCAATTCATTTAGCATATGTAAATTTTAATGTTAGCTTAAATTATTATCTCCTTAATTATTCATTGCTTATGGTTCATAAGTATAGACATGATTGGATAATCAATTCAAATGTTTATTGGTGCTTGAGTCATATGCTCTACTCGGATTTTGGTTTCTTCTCTCTCTCTCTCTCTTCTTTGCAACCTTACTAATGTGATGATGAGTTTGCATTCTTCATTGCTTAGATCACGAGTCATACATATATGGATTAGCTACCCATTCACTAGCAGTAACTCATTAATGGACTATCTATATCCATGTGATTGATGCAAAGTTGATGCAAGCCTCATTTCTACATTAGTATATTTATTTTGAGACGAGAGGATGTATGTTTTTATGGTACCTTGACCATTTGGTGTATCTTGATTTCATATTTAGCTCCTTTGTTTTTTGATGAAATCTCATGCATTTCTTTAAAGATATTTTATTATGTAATAGTTTTAGAGTTACACTAACTTGAATATTAGATGATATTCTTCTTGTGGATAGGTTCCTTGGTTCTTGTTTATGTGTTTTAGGTGAATCTTCAAGGCCCACTTATGGAATCACTTCCTCTTCACATGCTCTATAAAATCCCAGAAGATTACATCACGACTTGGATCAAGACAATCAAATCTCTTCCTTATATTGAAGACCAAGTTGCAGATTTTGTAAAAGGACATTTCCTTCTCATTGTAAAAATTTGGTTTAATTCCCTTGATGTAAACACCCCAAGTAAAGATTAAAGGAGGATGTTAGAAATTAATATTTCCTTGGTGAAATATGTAATTAAAGGATAAACCAAGATATCCTAATTTGTATTTGTCCTCTAGTCCAAGTAGGAGGACATGTCACATTTTTGTAATTCCTTTAATAAAGAAATTAGCTATTCCTCCTTAAGAGGTATCTCACATTTGACACACACACAATGTGAATGTGACATTCATAGAAGATGAGAGTTACATCCAAACTCCTTTCATCTCTATTTAAGAGATGCCTCTACACACACTTGTTCAATAATCTTCTCTATTTTCTCACTTCTCACATTCTCAAACTTGCTCTCATTATTGTAATGAGCTTATTGCTCTTCTTCTCTCTTCTTTAGGCTTTGTGCCTCATTCATATTATACGCAAGGGGTTTTTTCTTATTTTTTCCCTTGTGTTTTTGTGTTGGTCTTGGAGCATTTTGGTGAACTTGGTGTTTGATCTATTGAAAGAAAATCTCTCTTTCTTTGTATTTGGTAAAACTCTTCTTTTTGCACTCTCTTGGATTCTTTTCTTATCTCTTTTTCATTTTCTTTTATGTTTTTAACAAAAAGACTATGGAGTTAGTCTTATGATGTGTTTCATGGTCCCTTAGACTGATGGTCTCGTGGACGTCATTAAAATTCTTCATCCATTCTAAGCATTGTTATTGACATACGTCATGTTTTCTCATGGCCGAAAATCTCTCTTTCTTTGTATTTGGTAAAACTCTTCTTTTTGCACTCTTTTGGATTCTTTTCTTATCTCTTTTTCATTTTCTTTTATGTTTCTAACAAAAAGACTCTGGAGTTAGTCTTATGATGTGTTTTGTGGTCTCTTAGACTGATGGTCTCGTGGACGTCATTAAAATTCTTCATTCATTCATTCTAAGCATTGTTATTTACATACGTCATGTTTTCTTCACGGCCGAAAATCTCTTTCTTTGTATTTGGTAAAACTCTTCTTTTTGCACTCTTGGATTCTTTTCTTATCTCTTTTTCATTTTCTTTTATGTTTCTAACAAAAAGACTATAGAGTTAGTCTTATGATGTGTTTCGTGGTCCCTTAGACTGATGGTCTCGTGGACGTCATTAAAATTCTTCATTCATTCATTCTAAGCATTGTTATTTACATACGTCATGTTTTCTTCACGACCAAATTAATCTCGATACAACTTTAGTGATCTTCGTTTGAATTTAGACAGTGTTCTTATTATGTTATAAGCTGTCATAAATTTAGAAACCTTTTCAATGAGATTGGAGTTATACAAAGTCTCTAAGATAGTAAAAGAAAACATATAGGTCAAGTTTGCCTAGTCATTGCATTTGTATGCAAAATCCCAAGCAACAAATTGTACAATGTTTTTGTTTTAGAAATATCGCAGCAATAATATCGATAGTTATGCTCAATGCTCTCTAGGTTAGATGTGTGAAATTGTGGTTTCTATAACTACGTTAAATTGAAATTTTAAAAGGCCATAATAAGCCTAACCAGACAACTTAAACCTCTGCCTTTTATCATTTTTTTCCCTATTTTTTTGCTTTGCTGATAGTTTCGACAAATTCCTGGTCTCAATTCTGGGAAATGGAGTGGCATACCCTAATAACCAGACAACTAGGACCATAAATGGAGTGCTATACCCTAATAACCAACCTGCAAATGTGGTAGCCTAGCAAGGTGTCAACGCCCATGAGCTCAGTGGAAGTTTGTACCTGGGTGAACACAAGACCAATGCCACACACAACCATTGCACTATGCTCTTAATGACATGCCTTATTTCTAATATAGCCAACTATTTGGCTTAAGGATTCTGGCGGTGATAACAATGAAAATGGTTGCCAACAAACATGGGTTAAGGCACGCAAGTCTATCCTAAAATATAAAATGATTGTGAAAACTTATTCAAATACTCAACTATCCTGTTTAGAAAAATGTTGATGTTGTGCTAATGAATTTGCAGATATATTCAGATTATTAAAAAATTGTATTTTGAATCTAAAGAGATGAACATATTTACTTTAACACGTGCCTATACTGTTTTATCCATCCAGAAGATTAAATGTAGCTTACTTTACAACCCGAAGATGCCCAAAGCAGCCCTTAGAAAGTTCATCCTTAATTATAGAAATTTAGATCAAAATTCAGTAACAGGACTACAAATATGGGGGGTAAATCCAAATTCTGCAAGGGCTTGTACACTCAGAGTAATGCTTTAAAGTCTATATAAAGACTATTTGCATACCTCTAAACTATTCTCCAACTTCTTTAGAAATGGTTAACCAACATATTATGCTTTCAAAAAATGACAGTCAATAATGATTTACGATAAAATATTTACAAAATGACTAGTGTTGTTGGCCAATGAGAGATTTAATTCAGGGCTAATGAATTTGCAGATATATTCAGATTATTAGAAAAATGTGTTTTGAATGTAAGGGGATGAAAATATTTACTTTAACATGTGCCTGTACTGTTTTATTCAATTTTGAATTGCTTTTAAGACTGTTGATTGAATGTTATGGAAATTTTTATATTACCGAGTTTGGCTGACTGGCATTTCTTACTCTCATATATATCGGTCAGAAAAGGCTTAAACAGTACATCGACGGAAAATAGGATGTCTCCAGGATTCCTAGATGGTCGGAAGGAAGCTTTAGGTAATGAATCCATGTCAACAATTTGATGCAAGCATATGAAATTGAAAAAATGCAATAACTCTAACCTGTAGGTTTACAATTACTGCAGTATTTGCACTTACAGTGCTGTATGACTCATTTCAATAGCAATGAAGATTGTACATTTGGATTATGTCATCGATCATGATTGAAATTTTGTGTCCATAAAAGAATGACCTGATTATGATACAAAAATATCAGCTAACCGGAAAAGAAATATTAATCACGTAATCACAGGTGGAGGAGATTTACAATCAGTTACTATTATGCTGATTACTGATAATGCTGTTTATTTTAAACCGGTTAATCTGGAAGACAGCTACCGAAGCTAAAAGAAATTAAAAAATTGTAGTAGCTGTAGCTTTTATCCCTGCACCTCATTGGCAACAGAGGAAAGCCCTTCCTCCAAGGAATTTAACAAATCCTTATATTCAGCAAAATCTGGTTGGGACTGAAATTAACTAACACAAGAAAGTTAGAATGAAATTCCAAGGTATAAACAACAATGGAGGTAATCAAAACAGGCAATGAAACATACCCGAAGTGTACTACTGTAAGCTTTCCACAGCCGCATATCATCCCGGAACAAATCAAATAGAACCTGTGTGTAGCAACTATGTTTACATTTTTGACTTGAAAGATGACAAAATCAAAGTTGTGATTTGTCTTCGACTGCTAGTAAGCATGACAATAAAAAATAATAAACTCATGAAATTTGTGCTGGTAAGGAACGTGTGTTTGAAGCAGCTAAATATGAATATCAAAAAGAATTCATGAGGTAATAAGGATTGCAATGTGAATCTTTTTAAGATTACGATTTACAGATCAGAAGAATTTTATGATGTATTTTTCTGAGAAGGTATATGTTAGACATTTTAAGAAGTTTGTCAAGGACTCCAGATACTTCATAAGATCTATCAACAGTTATTGGCAGTTGTTGAGGAATTCAGATGCACAAAAATCAATGTGCTTACTGATACGTATTACTGCAAAAATCTGAACCAACATGACTTGAAAACCTTCAAAACCTACTTATCATGTAAAAAATCAATGCTTATTCCAGCCATTCAATAGACAAACAGAGCAATAAAATATAGCATGCAGTTCTATTGCTGCAAGAAATCAAGTACAGCATTGGAACAGAAGAAGGGACACAGAAAATATGATATATATCTTTATGAATGCAATGCTGTTAGAACACTGGTGGGTACAAAATATGGCAAGATGTATATAACTAAAAGTTGTTATAGACTTAATAAATTAAGCCTGATTAATTATGATCAGTTATTAATAGTCACCATGCATGTAACTTTAATAGGACAAGTTGTGTAAAATGTGCCTATTGATTTGCATATGAATAGTCTATCACCCCATTCATTTATTTTCATTTATTGTGATTAGTTATTAATTGTCCCAACGCCTGTAACTTCAACAGGACACATCTATAAAAATGTATAAATTATAATCTAATTTGAATAAGTTATAATCTATGACCCTATTCATTTATTATCACATGTCAGATTATATATTTACATTTTATACTTCAAAATGTAAATATATTCTGTATTTATTCTGCATTTTTTGGCTAAGAGATATAGGCCATTATTATCTTAACTTTCTTGATAACGGCTTTTTATTTCATCTGATGTAATAATTTTTCTTATTAACCGTGCACCAAAATTCAAATAACATGCCATGTTTCTTATTTCAACTGAAAAATTGAACTGTTAATTACTCCACCTGAAAAGTTCAAAACTTCACTCAACTTTGAAACCACCCAGTTAATTTTTACATTAACTGACAAAATACAGCACTATATAATTTTGGAATTCATCGTTATCAAAGCACTTATTTACTATTTTGGAGCATGTTAAGTTAATAAACAAAATAGCAATAAAAATTCCTAGAATCAAAAATTCAACTATAATTAAATTAGAGTTCAAAATTCAATAATGGACTTGGACTCCAGCAACCACAATTTTAATTTCCTTTTCCAAATATGAAAGATTTATTTAATACTACCTACGAGAGGAGTCCCACCACTATTGTGAATGGTGAAAACCCAACATTATTACCTTGTGTAAACCATAACAAGGTATGCCTTAACAATTGGACTAAACAGATCAATATAAGGACTGGCACACGATGTGACACACTATTTCCTTAATGTTCTGCTCTAAGCAATGTCATCTCCTTGGCGATTCTGTGGCAAAAAATCAGCTGCATAGATAAAAAAGGTTCCCTCACACCCCTTCTATCACTGGCTTTTTCTCACATCTAACACCTTGTGCAACTTGCCATTGCTAACCCTCAAACCCATTGGGGTCTCCATGCCCAATCCCCCACAAGATATTGGCATCTCTTGTCATATAAGAAATTTGATAACAATGAGGGGGTCTGGGAGTGGAGACCAAAATAGATAACTTGACAACTAATTTATCACTGCAATAATATCATTGATCAATGATGAAATATCATAATATCAAATATCCAAGATTTAAATGTGATTATTAGAAACATAGAAGCATAACTCATTTTGGGAAAAACTCGGCTGTTAAGTTTTTAAGATAGCTGGAAAAGTAATAAAACTTTATGTTGTATGTATTTTCCAAATGCAACAATCTCTCTTTTATTTATATTGGGAATGAGGATAGGAGTCATTATTATTTATAAGAAAGGACATGTGTCTTTCCATTAATTATAATTTAATCAATCTTATAATGTTTCATCAATCAATTATTAATTAAGAATAATATAATAATTTAATATTAAATATTAAATTTCATATGATTAATAATAATATAACATATATATTATATTATTATTAATCAACATATATTATATGTATTCTAATGATCATACGACTGAAGCTACAAACATTAACACTCCCTCTTAGCTACGGAGGATGATCAAACAAAATGTGTAGTAGTCTCCCGTGTCAACACTTATGACCCTTACCATAGCTACACAAAACATCAACACTCCCTCTTAGTTAGGGAAGATAAAATTCATCAAAATACAATTCACCAAAGATCCATTACTTTTAAGAGAGAAGATATCACCTCATCGTGATATCAAGAGTCTGACCAAGAATATCAAGTCTCATAATATTTACCATAACTCAAAAAATATTTTAGATATCACCTCAATATGATATCAGAGATATGGTCAGACCAAAAATATCAAGTCTCATGATATTCACCATAACTCAAAAGTATTTTAGATATCACCTCAATATGATATTAGAGATATGGTCTGACCAAGAATATTAAGTCTCATGATATTCACCATAACTCATAGATTTATAAATATCATCTCATGATATTGGGAGTATTTGTCACAGAATATCAAGCCGCATGATATTCTCCAAATACTCAGAGTAATGGCCTACCAACAT
>MU226069.1:601818-626444 GCA_018584345.1 Thuja plicata | reverse complement strand
ATTTGATTTTGGAAGAACACAGCAGACTGCTCGCAGCACCACTCAAAAACACAAGACGCCACTCAGAACTGGGAACTAGAAAACAAGACGCGAAACGATAAGAAGAAAAACAAGAAAGAACTTGATGTTTAGTTAGGAGAACAGAACGATTAAAATCAAGGGATGACTGATTCCATCGAACAATATCCTAACCACAACATCGACATGCTTAGAGAAAAACTCCTAGCAATCAACTGAGAATTGCGTAGGGTTGCCCCAATTTTGGGGAATGCAAAATTAGGGACAACAGGTTGTCAGCAGGATGCACAGGATGTAGTTGCTTCGCTCACGCAGCAAAATGACACATTGTGGGAGAAGAACAAGTTGAAAGAAGAAAATGGACGTCTTCTTGAGATCATTGAAATTATGAAAAATTCTTCTCAGAGTGTTGATCCTATTTCTACATCTTTTCCTAAGCATATTGATCGGATGAAACAGAAGGTCAAGGCTATTGATGACTGGTGTAGTTGCATAGAATCACAAGGTATGCGAGTGATTCGTGATGCTTACAGAATATTGGAGCATGGAAGGGAGATAATAGCCAAGTTGAATGAGCTCCTTACGTCATTCAACCAACAACTTGGGATTCTTGATGGAGATCTAGGTGTTTCGAGGAGCATGACAGAAATTGATTGGGATATTCTATGCGAGTGTGAGATCATCTCTTCTATAAGGTTGTACTATGACTGTTTGCACTTGATGGTCAACAAGGAAAAAGTCGTGTAGGGGCTCATGAATGAAATCAAGGCAGCAATTGACTGTCTTAATAATCAAGAGCATGTGACCAGTGAGCATTTTCAAGAACTAACATACAAGATTATTGCTGGAAATGGTGAATTAATCAAAGAGGAAGATGTTTTGACAGAATTCACAGAGGTTATTCGTCTACAGCTTGAGGCGGATGATTTTGATTTCAGCATGATTGATACATTAACGGGCTACAAAACTTCAGTGAATTGTCTATAGAGCAAATTGACGGGATATAATTTGGTTATCTCTGAGGGAGCCAAGACAATCCGAAAAGTAATTGTTATTGCACAACATACAGGTGAGCCGGATTCAACAGTTATACGTGAGTCTCTGCAAAAGTTCGAGGAGTTTGTTGGCACTCTTTGAAGGCACTTCTCAAGTGTTTTGGACACTTCCTCGTTCCTAATGCTTTGATAAAATAGATGTAGTTTTTATAACAAATTGCATATAGAGCATAAGCACTTTGTAAATACAGGAAATCATGTACCTGTATAGCCGCTTCACGCAATCATGTTGCAGGTGCTTTAGGCCTTGCAACATTGAAAAAGTCAAAGTTTTTTTTAAATAAGTCAAGGTGGTTAAGGGTTTCCCCTTTCTTCTCCACCTTTCTCTCTCTTCTTTTCCTATATAAAGGAGTGAGACCCATTGTATTTTTCATTTTTTGGTTTTAAGACAAGAATACTATGCTTTGATCTCTCGTGTCTTGAAAACTTTGTGTTTCATGGTGCAAATTTTCTGAATTGAACAGAAGAAACAAGAGTTCTCAAACTTTGTGTTGTGGATCTTGGGATTAGTTGGTGTTTTCTTATGTTGCATCGATTGATCTTTCTTTATTTCAAATTGTAGTTCTCTTGTGGAAATCATTCGAGCTTTCAATTTAGTTTCTTGATGACTTTGAGCTTCAAGAGAGGGGATTGCTATAGTTGAATAGTGGCTGCAAATTACAAAGAGCTAAAGACTTTGAGCTTTAGTTTAAAGTATTTTATTTTAAACTCGAAAACGATTAGTAAGAGACTATGTGCCTTACTAATTGTTTTATTTAATCGTAAATTCGGGTTGATCGATTTGGGTTCCTATTGTTGTTCCACCAAAATATTATAGTTAACTGCTGTCTTAGGAGTTGTTCTTATGTCAACCACCAAGCCACTGGTATTATCGTAGCAGTAGGCACTTTTTGTAGAATTTAAAGTTGTAATTGTTTGAGAATCATTCCTAAAAGAAGAGGAATTGGTTAAGAGAATCACCTTTTCTTAATTCCAGTTAAGTTCCTGCTGAAGCCACCTACGGTAATAAGGGAGTCTCCCCTATTGCTGAGAGGAGAGAGAAATATCATGAAACGTTGCCTAAAATCACAGTTTTCTAAGTTGCGGTCACAGTGACTTACAAAAATTTTAGCCAACACAATTGAGTTGGATTTCTCCACCTAAGTCCTTGCAACAAGTTTTACTTAAGAGCATTCCATAACTTGTTGGAATAATTGTCACCGATTCAATGTTCATGATTCTATTCTTGAGATGATCTGCCAAAGCCACCTGTGCATCCTTGAGTTGACCAACCAATGGAATGAACTTAGATTTTCTCCTGGCAGCTGAAATGGAGGTATCAGCAACAGATATAAAATTGAATGGGCTTTTCTTGCTCTATTTTGTTGATCTTGTTCTATACTCATTTGGATCTACAGAAGTTGTTGAATGTGTCATAGCTGCCTTGTATACTGTCCATCTCCTCCATCACTGGTTTCATTGTATCTTCAAAGGGATTTTGAAAAAGTGATTTGTTTCATTGACTGAGTGGGTACTTCAGATTTTCTAGCATATGCTCTTCATAATATATCTTCCCCCTTGGTCTTCTCGGTTGTGTTATCATCTCATCCTTGGTTTTGAAAATTAGGTTTTGATTTTTGGGGGGAATTTCGTCCTTCGGATTTATGCTATATCTAGATGTTGATTTGTTCTTGGTTTGCTGCAAGTGGCTCTTCATGTTTTCATTGAGTGGAGGATACCCATGCTAAATGGCCATGCTCAACAGCATTAAGGAATATTGTCAGTCTTTTGGTTGTTATCATCAAACTCATCCCAAGTTCAGCATTATCCTTTCTAGCACAAACACATCTCCAAATTAGTAATAACACAAATACATGCATGACTGCAGATTCCTGATTTTTTATTGCACTTAGAAGCTGTTAGGGGAGCCTGACCCTAACAGGTACTGTGCTCAGAAGATCCAGAGTTGATGACAGGATACTAGTTCCATGAAAAGCCCTGATTTTCATAAGCAAAGTGCACGGTGAATCCCTTATTCTACTCTTGTATGGATGGCCACCATTGATCCAATTAAAATGTGTAAGTTTCGTTTCAATTTTCAAAGAAAATTTTGTAGCTTACCACTTTCCAACACAATTAGATTATCCCATTTTTCCTGATTACCAATACGAGAAAAAAATTAGCTTCATTTATAGGCATCTGCAATATAAGACAACAATTCCAATAGCTGATGATATGAAACTGTATTTCCATTGGTAACAACTTTCAGTTGTAGCATGATTTCAAGTCCTGCATTAAATGGTCTATGATAGAATTCACCATGTGGTCGATTAGCTAAAACTCTCTCCTTACCTTCCTGAAAACAAAGATTCAAATTTAAAATTTACAATTCATAGTCAATTGCTTTCATACAATATTAGCCATTGACAATGACCAGTCATCAAAATGGTGAGAGATTGATAGGCACTTCCAATTTCCCAAACATTAAATGTACATGAAAGACGATATTATCAAGTTATAAACTGGGTTGGTGTTATTCCTGAAAATAGCCATTCCCTTTTGATCAACAATAGAACATTGACTTTCTATCAATAGGCCATCTATTCACACTTTAAAAAGACCTTATCGACCCTATCCCATTTATAAAGAGGTTTTCCAGCAAGTATATGACAGGTAAGAACAAGGCACAGTGCATGAAGAGGATTTCTATCGAATGGCATTGTTACAGTGACATATTTTCATTTTAAGTATATGTTTTACAACATATAAGGTTCCATTCTTCCATGCATGCCCAGACTTGACTTCACATTCCTGTTTTCTTTTTCCTTTCACTTTTATTAGTTATAACCATCTAAACCCATTCTCCAGTTATTTCCAGAGAGTAATTCAATATATAGTGAAGTGTCACCTTCTGTCCAATTATTTGAAGACCAGAAGCAAAGTTTTCAAGCCGTGCAGATCCATTCCTCTCTCTCTGCAGATATTCCTGTAAATGAAATGCAAAAGATGATAAACAATATTCAACAGAAAGATGAAGCAAGAAACAATTAGATCAACAACAGTGTTGCAGAACTCACCACAAGGTCAAATTGGGTTCCTTTAACAAATGCAACCAACTTGGAAAGTTCCTTTCCAGACATCAAATAGCTAGCATGGCATTCAAGTATGCTTTTTACAGAAGCAATATGGGCACTTGATTCCTTGTTTGAGGGACTGATGAAAATGAAGTTCATTACCATGTGTCACAAGCATCAAAAAATGGCATGTATCAGATCAATATCATTTAAAATTAATTCAAAACATCATGAATTGATTATTATTTAATATTATTTAGAACTGTGAACCTACATACCTTTTTATATCAATTGGTTGTTTCTGGGAGGATGAACGAAAAAGAAATGAGCCAAGGAATCTCTGTGGCGTCTTTTCAGTTTCTGTTAGAAGTTCATAATCTCTCCCTGAACGCATTAAGAACCTAACCTGTACATTCAATATAAAAGAAGTTACATGATGAATATCCACCAACGCAACTATTTTATAACACCACTAGAAATGCAGGTACCAGTTCTCCTGCTAGCTCATACATTGATTCATCCAAAGTTGCCTGCAACTCAAAGACAGGGATGGTTAACATTGAGTGCAATGAAGAAAAATAAGAAAAAAATGATAATTTATTATCCAGGTCTAGTTGTAACAAGCACATCATGCTAAAAGTAGCAATATATTTCAATCACGCATCAGTTGCAAGGATATGCATCTGAAGACCTGGTCCAATAGTGACATAGTATATGTTATTTAATACAACTTTACATATATAAACAACGTAAGATAGGATTTTGTTATTTACCTGGAGTAAGCGCAAAGCACTGTACTGACTCACAGCAGGGCCTTCCAACTTAGCAATTATCTGTAACAGATAACCAAAATTAAATCCACTTGAGGGAAAGAATCTTAATATTGTCTTCATGAATATGTAGTATGAATCTATCGAGTTACAGTAAAACTAAAGATGGGATAAGTATACTAAAACATGTTTTTGGGTATTGCAGTAACCATTATACAGCATTATGTACAATCAACTTCACACTTTTCTAAACATATAAAATGTTCTTCTCGATGAGTAGACATTTTATGGTGTTAAGAAATGCCAACTCCAAAGTTATTTCACAGCACATGTAACAAGTATATATATAAATTTATCATACAACTTATACAGAAAGTTTTATATGGCATTAAAATTGAAGAGAAGAAATCATACATCCCATCCTATAATTGTATTTGGCATAGCCAAGTTTAATAGTTCCTTGATTATTTTAGAACACTGCATTTTTCATCCGATTATGACCTTGTTTGCACTAACATGAGCTTTTCAATTAAATGATCTTTATTGATGCACTTTGGGGTGCCATGTCCGCTTTCCAATAAACAAAATTAAAAGTTTTATTGTTTAAAGAAGTTACATCCAATTTGAGATTAAGTTGAGCAAAAACACAATCTAGAGATTGGTGGAAAAGAGTAGATCAAAAGAAACCAATTATAGATAAGGAAAATATCTATGTAAACCAGGAATGCATCCCCAACCAAAATAGGGACATCCCAAGAAGGAAATGTTTTGGGGACGCAAGGATTGGTTAGAAACGTCCCTGTCAGCAATTCCCAATTGTCATAAAATTATAGATATCTTAAGGACGTTTATGAAATTCCTGGAATTGATGGGTATGACTAGCCATCCCTGAGATGGCACAGAGATGTCTAGATGTCTCCAGAATGTCCCAACGATGACTAGCTATGGCCCAACAAGTTTTCATTCCATCTTTTAAAAATAGATAAGAAAATAAAGGGGTGTGGGGGTGCACAAAGGCCCCTTTAGATAAAACTTAAACCTTAAAAAAAGCATTATAACATCCACAACCAAAAAAAACAGCTCATTTGTGTTATTTTCCTAATTGTGAAGAGAAATAAAAAGAAGAGCACGGTTGTGAGAAACCAAACAACTCTCATAGTGGCAATGAATTAGACTACAATTTTCATGTAGTGTTAGGAGAGCTGCATATTTCTATATTTTTGTTGTTTTTCGTAATTGAAACTTGCATCCTTTGGGCATATTGTTATAATCTTCATAAATTATATATGCGCATTGTCAATGAATGCAATTGGATTTTGTTACAAACTTAAAAATTAATTTGTTTCTCACCTTCTACGAAATGAAAATCTCAATTGAACTCTAACATTAAGTGTCATGTCCCGTATTGGGACGTTACTTGATTTACCTGAAATTTCCCAACGAGGGTTTGTCTTGTGCTTGGGAGTGGAAAATAAACTGTCTTTGTAATAATGTCCCTGAGGTGGCTATCGATTTCCAATGACTGACATAAAACACTATGCATTTAAATTAGATTAAGGAACAATCATCGATTCAGAATACACACTTAAGCTCTAATTCCTTACTTCTCTCCTAATCACTAACCTTAAGAAGGAAGGTAGAATTATTGTGCTCAGGCGCAGAAAAAAATCTACAAGTGGGCTCCCTCAAGGCTCTTACCCATCTTGGCACCCTCCCATCACATGACCGAATTTCTCTGCCTCTCCCTTCAAAAACTCCCTATTCTCTTAACTGTATTAACGAGTGATTAAGGAATTGGCTTAGTATATATTATTAATTTATGTATTACGAATATATATATATATATAAGACCATATAATGATTATTTATCCTTAATAGAATCTAAATATAATCTTTTGTAAATCAGTATTCCCCTCATAGATACGTTAAAGCATCAATTGTTGTCCCCCAACTTTGTCAGTAATATAAAGATTCATTTCCTTTCTTATCTCTTCCTTGTGAAGAGAAAATATATTTTATAATCCTTATTCTATGATGATGGCCAGATATAGTTTATAATCTGATTCTTCTATGGTCCAAAACTCCATCTGCTGAGTATCCCATACAGTGGTGATCCATAACTCGCCGCGGGTTGTGCGAGTTTTGACAACCCGCGGGCCGAGTTGAGCTGGGCAGGTTTTCATGACCCGCCGGGCCATGGGTCATGACCCGCATGACTCGCAGAGCCAATGGGTCATGCCATGACCCGCCCAGTCCATGGGCTATGACCCGGTCGACGACAGTCACGGATTGCAAATAAAAAAACAAAAATAAATAAACTCTTTTTTCCCGGACTCTCTTGTCTTCATTCATTACAACCTTTGTCTTAGGACCAGACAAATTTTGGACACTGACTCCTCTTCGATCACTCTAGCAGAGATCAATCCAAAGTCCGAGTGGCTACTTGAGTCTACCGACCTTGTCTTCACTGAGGAGGACCATGAGTGGGTTGACCAGGCAGACAAAGAGGCTGAGGCTGAGGCTGTGGCTGTAGCAGAGGAGGATAGAGCACGATCAGCTGCCCGTGCAACTGATGTTGATCAGAGTGGCGCCTCACAAGCAGAGACTGTCAGTCATCGAAGACCTACCTCAAATGCAATTGTAGGAGGCAGACAGACTACTCTGAGGCTGAGAATGAGCTAGAGCATGGGCCATAGACTTGTTTTTGTTTACCCATATGTTTGGGAACATTTGATGTCATGGATTTTACATACATTTGACAATACTTATAATTCTGCATATCTATGTTTTCTATTTCCTTCAGATACAATTTATGTTTGTACTTATGTGATGGATGTATGTTTATGTATGTGATCAAATTAGCTTCTATTTGATGATGTTATAGTGTCTTAAAGCTTTATTCAATAATGAGTGCATGAAACAAATTTTAAATCGTTAAAAATCTTTGTTTTTCATTTTGTCGAGTCATAGCCGAGTCGTTGCCGAGTCATTTGCGAGTCACGGGTCGAGTCAACCTTGCCGAGTCATAGGCGAGTTCGAGTCATGGAACTATGATCCCATACATATTTAATAATCTATCTCTTTCATGTCATCCATACCAAATATATTTAATAATCCATGATTACTTCCCTTCAGATCATAATCCATCCCCATCGATTAGAATGCCTTCTGATATTGTCTTTCTTGAATAAAGAGTTGCAATGAATGAGACATATCCTATGTCCCTGGTGATCACTTCTTTTCATAATGATTATTAATCGCACTCTTTGTTAGAGTCTTGTAATCTTAATTGGTTTCATATGATAATCACACTTCTACATGATAGTTATTGATTAGATGTTTCCAACAACTACCTCCACATATAATCGTTGCCTTTCATGTCGTATTTGAAAGGCACTTATCTTTATTGGATAATCATTATTAATGGCTAATTAGTCAACGGAAGAATTCTTCATGGTATCAATCTTTGCTTTAATTATCTGTCTATACGTCTTTTATCAAATCTTATTGATGCATAGTTATAATATAAGGTATCTGTGCTGGTCCATCGAAACTAGTCAACCATACAATAATATTCATGTCACCAATGATTGTCTTCACTACTTACAAAATTCAAAGGGCCCAAGTATTTATAACATCATCCACCGTCCTTTGTAATCGCTGTCATAATCAATGATGCATGCAATTCCAAATACAAGTCAAGAGTTCTCTTTCCTAATCAAGTTGTAAGCTTCCTGTTAAGCTTAGTCTCCTAACTATCGTTGCCATACCTCATGCCTTCCGCATAACATATAGCTGATATATACCTTGCAGATATTTATGTAATCATATTCGATTATATAATATATTTCTTGATTGAACGATATCCTCTCGATAGATGGAGGTCATAGCTTTGACTTATTAATTTTCTGATTCTATTAGCTCCATTCTTCTCGGAAATATTGACCTTCATCATTCTTCTATATAGAGGCTCGACTCTAACATTATCATCATTGGTTCAAGTTTATTTGTTTATGAAATGATCTTTAATGTATTTTTGCAATTTTGTCTCTTCAAGGACTTCACAAAATTAAGATATTTAGTTGTCTTGCATATTATAATTTATTATTATTTATTTGTATATTTTAATTTTATTGTTATTTATTATAGACTTATTTTAGAGAAGGGATATCACAGTCCACCCTTCCCCAAAATTGCTTGTCCTCAAGAAATGAACGATCTCATTGTAGTCCACCTTTCTATAGCTACGTGTATTTTTTTAATTCATATATGAGTTATCCTGATCGCAAAATCTAATAAGGCTGGTGAACTTAAATAACATGCCCTTAAATGTAATAAATTCATATCTTTTCTTCCACACTATTTATGGAGCGTACACTTGAAAATATGTAATATATGTATGAATATATGAAGACACGAAGCATACACAAATTATACACATTAATGCATGAAGACACAAGGCATACACGAAGCATACACATAAATGCATGAAGACATGGAGCATACACAAAGTATACACACAATACACACATTGTTAGATTCCTTCTTATTGACTAGAAATAGTCCATCATTTTTATAATATATATGAGTAACTTCATGGATAGACAAATTAATACATCGATTAATAGCAAATATATTTCAAAAAGCGATAAATGTATCTTTCTACCCATAACCAATCATAGTTTTGTTTGCCAGGAAAGCCTTGAGAGGGTACCTGTAAACTAGTCAACCCAACTAAGCCTAAGAGTGTGAAGCGTCCCACTATGATGACTCACCTCTTGGCCAACAAGAGGCATGATGGTCCCACTGACAATTCCATCACTTGGGGTGACCTACTTAGCTTTGGTCAACTGGTAAATTTCAATTCCCTAACTTACTCCATTCCTCTTGATTGCTTGTGAGGTAAAACATATTCACCATAAATAATTATGAAAATGTAATCAAGGTAATATATTAATAATCTATCCATAATATTTATAATTTGTTTCTTGTGTGTCTGTATTATCTCAAGTATATGTGTATGTATGTTTAGATTCCTTTTCATTGAATAGAATGATTCCTTGTTTTATCTTTTGCCCTGCAGGATGGAAGCATAATACTCTAATACCACTTTTAATGTTCCCTATTAGGATGTTACTTGATTTACCTTAAATTCTCCAACTAGGGTTTGTCTTACATTTGGGAACACAAAATTAACTTATTCTTAGTAATGTCCCTTACTAGGAGGCTATCAATTTCCAATGACTGACATACAACACTATGCATTTAAATCAGACTAAGGAACAATCATTGAATCATAATACATACTTAAGCTCTAATTCCTTAGTTCTCTCCTAATAACTAACCTTAAGAAGGATGGTAGAATTACTGTGCTTGGGTGCAGAAACAGTTTACAAGCGGGCTCCCTCAAGGTACTTACCCATCTTGGGACCCTCCTGTCATGTGACTGAATTACTCTGCTTCTCCCTTCACAAACTCCCTATCCTCTTAAATATATTAGGGAGTGATTAAGAAATTGGCTAAGTATATATTATTAATTTACGTATTACGAATACACACACACACACACACACACACATGACTGATATATAGTTCTGATCTTGCTATTATATATATATATATATATATATATATATATATAAGATCATATAATGATTGTTTGTCCTTAATAGAATCTAGATATAATCTTCCGTAAAACAGTATTCCATTCATAGATATGTTACAGCATCATTTTCTGTCACACAACTTTAACAGCAATATAAATATGCATTTCCTTTCTTATCTCTTCCTTGTGAAGAGTAAAAATGTATTTTATAATCCTTATTCGTTGATGATGGCCAGATATAGTTTATAATCTGATTCTTCTATGGTCCAAAACTCCATCTGCTGAGTATCCCATATATATTTAATAATCTATCTCTTTTATGTCATCCATACCAAATATATTTAATAATCCGTGATTACTCCCATTCAGATCCTAATCCATCCCCATCGATTACAGTGACTTCTTATATTGTCTTTCTTGAATGATGAGTTGCAATGAACGAGACATGTCCTATGTCCCTTGGTGATCGCTTTTTTTCATAATGATTATTAATCGCACTCTTTGGTTAGAATCTTGTACTCTTAATCGGTTTCTTATGATAATCGCACTTTTACACGATTGGTATTGATTAGATTTTTCCAACCACTACCTCCACATATAATCGTTGCCTTTCATGTCTTATTTGATACTCACTTATCTTTATTGGATAATCATTACTGATGGCTAATTAATGAACGGAAGAATTCTTCATGGTATCAATCGTTGCTTTCATTATTTGTCCATGCACCTTTTATCAAATCTTATTAATGCTTAGTTATCATATTAGATATTTGTGCTTTGGTCGGTCGAAACTAGTCAACCATATGATGATATTCAAGTCGCCAATAATTGTCTTTACTACTTCCGATACTAATCAACGGGCCTGAGTATTTATAAGATCATCCAGTCCTTTGTCATCACTATCATAATTAAAAATGCCTGCAATTCCAAATACTAGTCGTGAGTTCTCTTTCCTAATCAAGTTGCCGGCTTCCTATTAAGCTTAGTCTCCTAACTATCATTGCCATACCTCATGCCTTTTGCATAACATATCGCTGATATATACGTTGCAGATATTTATGTAATCATATTCGATTATATTTCTTGATTGAACGATATCCTTTTGATAGATGAAGGTCATAGCTTTGACTTATTGTGTTTCTATTAGCTCCATTGTTCTCAAAAATGTCGACCTTCATCATTCTTCAGTATAGAGGCTCAACTATAACATTATAATCATTGGTTCAAGTTTATTTGTTTATAGAATGATCTTGAATATCATAATTTATTATTATTAATTATTTGTATATTTTAATTTTATTATTATTATTTATTAGAAACTCTATTTTAGAAAGGGGATATCACATTATGTGTTAGAGTTCTATGATGTATATGATGATTGTTTTATTAATTCTATCATATGAATATTGGAATTCTCTAATTTTCAATGTAACACGAGGATGCTTCACCCCCTAGACCCCCGCATTCCCGGGATGGGGACCTCCCTGGGACAAGGGGACAGGGATGGGACATCCACCCGCCACCGCCAACCTGCCGCTAGGACAGCACGGTGTCACGCAGCGAGGTGGGGATGCCCAGGTGTGCTTGACCATCCACGGACGTTTGTGTGTCCCCCATCACAGGCAACAATATAAGTGCATTTGTTTTTAAAAATATTATGTTTTTAAATTTTCTTTTGGGTTCCATTAAAACCCTAATTGGTGGTGGGTCCCCTCTCGGCCACTCTAAGCCTACAAAAACCCCTCCATACTTCAATTTCACTCGTATTGCATTTCTCACTGTTTGCTACAGTAGATAGAGAAGAGTGAAAAGGAGAGAAAGGAGTGATAGGAGGATTGAAAGGATTGAGTGGAAGTGAAAGAGAAGCAAGCTGAAAGATTCTGCATCTTCCTTGAAGAGATTCATCAAGCACAAGGTAGGGTTTCTTAACTTTTTTTGTTTTATTTTCTAATTTTTATATCTAAATTTCAAATTGCATTAAAATGTTGAATGTTCATTGTTTTCTCATTTTTGTTGCTTCAATGTTGAATGTTTTAAAGTTTTCTTTTTTCATTTTTGTTGTTTCATCTTCTAAATGAGAATTTATGATGAATCTTGAGGTCAAGATGAAAAATTTATGATGATTCTTCATTTTACCCTCAAGATTCATAAATTTTAAATTTTGTTTTAGACTTATAAAAAGAGTTTTAAATTTGTAGTTATTTAAGTAGATTGAAACTAGTTGCTTATTGAATTTATTTTCATTTTGTGAAATGCAACATCACAATGAGCTCTTGTAATCATGATGAGTGGAGATGAGATGAAAATACAACCTCAAGGTACAAGTCAACTAGAATATGAACCTGAGCATGAGGTTGAGCTTGAGGAGAGTGACCATGGCGCTGATCCAAAAGCCCAAATTAGTTCCATGGCTAGTGGACCAGCCGCTATAGATTGCCCCTCCCATTTTTTGGTGGAGTTTGCTTGGGGTCCTTATGATCCCAAGTCTCCTCTCAGAGAATTTGCAACAAGAATAACAAGCCCAAGGCCAATTGTTGGTAGCACAAGGAAATGGAGATGCAACATTTGTAATGTGGAATGCTAGGGAGCATCACTAGATTTAATGTACACTTCCTCTTTTGCAAACGACATGGTATGAATCCATGTAAATTTTTGGAGGAGCCTAAAAATATCAAGTACAGAATTGAGTTCAAAAAGCTTTGGGGTGTTCCTAAAGGCAGTGTAGTTGCAATGCCTACTACTTTGCCTAGTAGGATACAAGTTCAGACAATTCAGTAGATGCAGGAGCAAACACATGTTTCTACTCATATATTGCATTAAAGAGCGGGAACAATGTCAGGGTCAACCTCAAGACCTTCATCCACTCTAGTGTTGTGGCCCCATCACGAGAGGGCAAGGGGAAATGCAAGATGCAAACTAATCCATAGCTGATTTGTTCAATGTGCAGCGCAAGGATTAGATAGATCATTCCATTGGCAAGTTCTTCTTTGCCAATGGCATCCCATTGCATGTACCTCAATTTCCTTATTATATGGAGATAATGTAAATGGTGGCAAGGGGCCATCATATGTGCCACCAGGTGAGCACAAATCGAGAATAACGATCTTTTATGGCAAATATGCCAAGATCAATGTTTTGATGGGAGCCTACGAAGGCATGTTGGATAGAATCTAGATGCAACATAGTTATGGACGGGTGGACGGACATGAGCCATCATCCACTCATCAATATCATGGTTACATGTGCAGAGGGTCCATAATTTCTCAAGCCAGTTGATTGTTCAAGGCATTGCAAAGATGCTGATTTTCAATTTGAGGTCCTTAGGGGGGCTATTGAGGAGGTTGGGCCAAAAATGTGGTCCAATTAGTGACAAACGTAGCACATGTGTGAAGAGTCGTTGGGAAGCTTATTGAGGCAGCCTACAAACATATTTGGTGGACTCCATGTTGTGTGCATGGCATGAACAATGCACTCAAGGACATGGGGAAGATTGACTGGATTGGAGGAGTGGTCAGCGATGTGAGAGATGTGCAGATGTTTATCTGCAACCACCACAGTTCACATGCACTCTTCGGGACCTTCGCAAAGGAGTTCTTGAAACTAGTTGAGACCAGATATGCATCCTATTTCATTCTCTTGGAGAGAATGCTTGAGTTGCAAGAGGCACTACAACTCATGGTTATGACGAATGAGTGGAACCAATGGGGTAAGGGCAAGACAAAGCAAGGGGAGAGGATGAAGAAGATAGTGAAGAATGATGTATTTTGGAGTGATGCGAAATACATTGCCTCTATCATTGCTGTAGTTTTCCAAGTGATAAAATATGGCAATGGGGATGCACCTACCCTTTTAGAGGTGTATGAGTGCATCGATTATATACTTGACCAGATGTGGGTTGTTGTGCGAGAGGACCCCACTTTAGCATTCTACAATGAGAACATTCGACCAATCATTCAGTGCAAATGGAACAGGCTAAACACTCCCTTGCACATGGTTGCTTACGCATTGAATCCGGAGTGGTACATGCCAAGGCCTGGCAGAATTATACCGATTCAAGCTAATGAGTTGAAGGCAGGATACTTCAGGTGCATTCATAAGATGTATGATGCTCAAATTGTTGGCCAGATTCGCACTGAGTGGACAAAATTTGCCACTCTTATGCATTATTTGGATGCGGCAAAGATGGATATAAGAACCATAGTTGGAAAACTCGCCAAAGCCAAAAACTCACCAAGGCCTGAAAAAAAAAATTGAAGAAAAACTTGGCTAGTTTTAAGGAAAAACTTGGAAGAAAACTTGGGAACTTTAAAAACTGCTTAAATTTAATTAGAAATGCATTTTATTTGCAAAATTCAAAGAGAAGATGCATCCAATGAGTCAATTAATGAGAACACAAAAGAAAGAAGCTGAGTCTAGATATATTTAAACGCAAAGTGGGTATAAAATCACATTCTCATGACGAATGTTGATGGCTAGAAGCCTGGAAGGAAAATAGTAAATAGTTTCAATAAAAGTAAAAGTAAATACATCATTACAAATCAATTACATCTTCCTCTTCCCATCTCTAGAAGAAAATGAGGGAGAGGTATAACTAGAGGGTGTACCCCTAGAAGCCTGCACTGGGCATGATTGTGCCTCCTCGCTCGGTATCTCTAATGATGTGTGTGGCTCGCCCTCCATCCTAGATGTAGCTCCTTCTCGCATCATCCGACTCATTGTCCTCCTCATCCTCAATGTCATCCAGTGTAAAACCAAATCCACCTCCCTCCTCGTCCATAGCCTTCCTCTCCAAATCAGTGATGTTATCCTCTATAAACAATGAAGGTTGCTCCTACGCTGTCCAATTATTATAAAGGTCTATATCATCCAAATCAATTGGACCAGTTATTGCTTTTTGTGCCTTTTCTATGCACAACCGAAGATTAAATTGCACATAGACAATGTCATTGAGGCGTTTTTGGACTAACTTGTTTCTCTTCTTTGTGTGGATGGCCTCAAATAAGCTCCAATTGGCCTCACAATGGGATGAGATACAAGGCTGGCATAAGATTTTGAGAGCAAATTTTTTAAGATGTGGGGTATTTCCACCCCAACTTTGTCACCAAGCCTCTACAAAATAAAATATTGAGAAGTTAGAAAGCAAAAAGAAAAGCGAAAACATAATTTATCAATTACTTTAGAGTTTAGACCACAAAATCCAAAATTCAAATGGCAAATATTTTAAACTTTTACGGTTACCTAGGGTTTGAGTGCCTCTTGCTCTCTTTGTCAGCTCTGCAGAGAATAATTTACCCTTTGCTTCCACATAGATTTGTTGTTCGGTCACAATGAGGTCTCTATCCTCAACATAAAATACCATCCTCCGAATGCACGTAGAGAGGCCTTCAATGACCTCTTCATTAGCATTTGTATAAGAACCATCAAACCTAAAACGAAGGTTGAGGAAGTACCCTGTTGCATGAATGGGTTGGTGAAGCTGATTGTTCCACCTCTTATCAGTGATTTCCCAAATGGGATCAAATTTGAGTCTATCCCCCTTGTGGTAATTTTTTATAGACTCCTTGGCCCTATCCATGGCCTCATAAAGATACCCCATTGGGGTTTGATCCCCATCTACCAAGAGCAGAACTCTAACAAGGGGCTCAGACACCTACAATTGAAAAATACAAATTACAAAAAGATTAATTAATGAAGTTAGTAAGTTACAAATTAATTATGAGACTTGAATCAAGAATAATTAAAAATTCAGTTTTGAAGTTACCTTCACAATCTCTAAAGCCTTTTGTGCAAAATGGTTGTCGAAGACTATGTTTGCGACAGCCTCTCCTTCAACCTTCTTTGAGTACAGTGAGTCTAGCCATGCTTGACTCACAAACATTTGTTTCAAAGAAGTCAATGCACCAATAATGCTTTGCAACGTCAAGAAAATCGTTGCAAACCTTGTGACACCGGATCTCACCAACTCTCTCCCATGAGTGTGCTCTCATCAAATGTAGAACCCAAGGGTGATTGTAGAGATATTTTGTGATCCGCCTTGCATTTTCCACAACTGGAGTCACCCAATCAAGTTTCCTATGTCCTCCAAAAGAAGGTCAAGGACATGTGTTGCACAAGGTGTCCAAAAAAGAGTTGGGTGCCTTTGTTGGAGGATTTTACTTGTTGCATTATTTGTGATGATTTGCACCACATTCTATATTCTCACCTCCATGACAACATTCTCCAACATTAATCCCAATGTTTGTGCATTTTTCACCTTATTGGAGGCATCAACCGATTTCAAGAACACCACATTGTCTCTACAAGCAAGAAAAAAATTAATAATGGTGAGATTTTTTCCATCTGTCCACCCATCAGAAAGAATGGTGCAGCCATATTTTGTCCATTCTATTTTGTTCCTCCACCACTGTTGTAGCCCTATCGATTGCATTTACGAGCAACCTACGAATACAAAGTGAAATTGAGCCTCAGTACACCATTGTGATTTAATAAACAAGAAAAAGTTTAAAACAATTAAAATTTACTAACCTCCAACCCAAATCCTTGCGACAAGGGGCCTTGTACCATTTTCCTAAAATTGTCATTGCGGTCACCAAATTTAGGCAATAGGGACTCTCAACCACACGCAATGGGATGTTGCTAAAATACCAAAAATCAGCAACAACAATGTCTTCTTTCTCATGTGCCTCCTTGTTCAATCCAATGGCCTCTAATGAGTGTTGTGCTCCTGGTGTGTTCCTATGCACAAAATAATTGTTTATAGGCCATGTCCCTGATGGTGATAAAGCAACAGGCACTCTACTAGGAAGTTGAAGCGATAAAAGAGGAGGTGCTCAATTTGCGGATACATGGGCCACGACGAGAGCTCACTATGCTCTCAATTGTTGCTTCTTCTTCAATGTCATTTGGAGCATCTTGAGATTCAGCTATGGCTGCCCTCATTGCTGATTTTCCACTCTCCCTTTGCAATTTTTTCTCTTCCCCAACTGCAAGTAGGGTATTAACAAATCTTTTTATCTCTTCTGTGGTTTTGTCACATTTCCTACTATCATGCTTGTTAATGCCTACAAGGTGGTATTTGAGGCGGTTTATGCATCTAGAAATTACTCTCACATTTTATCAAATCACTTTCCCAGGCTCTGGTCCTTCATAGGCATACCTCCATGTCTTATCTCTGGCATTTTTAGGATGGGTGCCTAGAAATCCAGAAGCGCATGGTTCTAGTGGCCCAATCATTCTCTGAATTTGCCATGCTGAATTAATGGTTAACTGCTGACCTACACAAAAAGTAGAAAGACAAAATAAATATTTCAGTTCAACAATTAAACAAACTATCTAAAAAAGTTTCAATGTTTTAGACATCATTCAAAGTTTAAAAAAATAAAAATAAAAAGACTACTAAGGTTTGATATTTTTTAAACTAGCTATTCTTCAAAACAAATAGTGAAAGATTCAACAAAACTTGTCAAAAATAGTGTTGAATCTTGTTCTAATGATTCAAAATCATTTCTAACTACTTAGGAATGATTTTGTAATCATTTAGATGCAACAAAAAATGAATAGAATGTTTTAAAAAAAACATAGAAACAAACTCAACAAACCTACCTGGGAATGTGATTTTTCTTGAAAATCCAGTAGAAATCAGCTTGAAATCCGCTCGAATCCGCTTCTAATCGATTGCAACCAGCTCGCAAGGGCTTGGAAGTCAGTTTTCTTCACTCACTGCCAAACACAAATGCTGAAAACCAAAAAATGAATCAAAAAATGTCGATTTTTGCTTTAACATTGGACTGTGCAAGTGTACTCGAGTTTTTAACTCAGTCTCGCTGACTTTTCGGCGAGTTTTTCTCTGAAAAACTCGACTAGTTCAGTCTACGAGTTTTTCTCTGAAAAACTAGTCTGTCTCAAAAACTTGGCGATTACTCACCACTCAATGATTAATCAACGAGTTTGCCAACTACGATAAGAACTATGGCACAGGAGGACCCAATTTTGTGGTGGAACTATCATGGAGTATAGAAATCAAAGACTACCACACTAACCATTCGTCTGTTATCTCAGGTTTCTAGTTATAGCTTCATCCACTCTCTTAAGAGGAACAAACTTACCTCTAGAAGAGCAAAGAAGCTAGTGGTTGTACATAGTGCCTTGTGTATCATTGACCGCAAGACACGTGTCTACAAGGAAAGCTGAGCAACACGATGGGAAGTAGACCCAGCAGAGCCATCACAAATTGATGAGGATGAGGATGCAATGACTTTAGATGCAGGGCTGGTTGGTGTTTGTTTAGCGGATCTTGACCATGAGAAGTCCAGTAGTTCCAGTGACGAGGAGTTTGCCTTGAGGGATGATTAGAGGCCTCCCTTCACTACATTTTGAAATTTTGTACTTGTTTTGATATCATCTATTCACTGCAATCATCTTTATGATATTTTTGATATAATAGAAATCTTCCATTTTCCAATTCAACAAATTTTGTTTAGTATTCTAATTCCTAATTAATAATTCTATATTCAATGTTCATTGTTCAATGCTCAAGTATTTAGTATTTGGCATTTGCAATTTTTCTATTTTACTTCTTATACTGTTATACGTATTTTCATAACTAGCATTTCAAGTACTATATGTATAGTATATAGTATAATAATATACAACATTGCCCCCTGCTGTCATCCCCATGGCGTCTCCCTGGCGTCCTCAATTGAGGCCCTCTATCTCATAAACCTGTCCCGTTGTCCCCCTGTCCCCCAAACTCGATGTAAAACTACTAATTTTTTTATTAAAAAAATCCTATTTTTTTAATAGTCATCCCCTATCATGCCATCCTCTAAAAGAATGGCCTCTCAGTCATCCTTGTCCGTGAAACATGTCCCACCGTCCCTTGCTATCCCCATCTCAAAAACTTAGGATAACATAGGAAAATATTTAAATCTTTGCAAAGGTGGTGTCAATATAAAGCAACGAAAGGATGACTAAGAGAAATTTAGTAAGCAAAAAGGGATCCTTGCTTGAAAGAATAAAATAGTAACAAGAAGAAACTAAAAGATTGACTTTCAACAAATATGTAAAGTGGGTGCATGACAGTGTTTTAAGAACTTAACAAATGCATAGAAAGGTGCCACCACCAAAGAGATGCCAGATTTGAAGCACCATTTTCAAAAAATTCAGCTACTTGACAATTCTCGATGGAGAAAACACAGTGGAACAATTTGATGAGATGATGAAGTCAGCTATCAAAATGTATTAAGTGAAACTTAGAGCTGAACATGACGAGAAACTTCTACTAACAAAGTAGTAAAACAAGCCTAATTTTGTCCTCTAAATATCTAATACAACTCATCCTTAAGATTGCGTAACAAAGAAAGTATTATTTCCTAGCGTTTCTTTGAGTTTCATGGATGGGGAATGTTGGAACTTGTCCAGTGTTTCCCTTGAGATTTGTGAAATGGTCTAACAACCTTTGAGATCTTTAATTGGGATGCCAGCAGTTCCTTGAATAGGTGCACCTTTTGGGAACAACGACCAGCTCAACTCCCAATAAGTGGTATCAGAACAGGATACCAATTTCAAATCCCCCTGGATAGTGTTGAGGGGGAGATTGTTGGTACATGTCTAACATCTCCCCTTGGGATTCGTGACATGGTTTAACAGCATCCTGTGAGATCCTTAACTGGGATGAGTAATAGTTTCTTGAATGGGATGGGTAGTAGTTTCTTGAATAGGTGCACCTTTTGGGAAAACAACCAATTCAACTCCCATTAGGCGGCACAACTTTGTGGATGGCAAACAAATTGTGAATTTTAGGGACAGTGGGAGCACAGGTATAAAAGTAATGTATAAAAATTAGTTTCAGAACTACAAATAATTTAGTCAACCCAGCTTAAGGATGAGCACAGCAGACAGCAATTTGGTACCAAAACTAAAAATGGATTTGCATTTAAATTTTGCCTAAAATCTTAATTAATTTTCAGTTCAATACAATTTGTTACCAAACCAATAAATGAATTTTCTTCTAAATTTCACCTAAAGTTTTCTTGAAGCCTTCTTTTGCAATGTTAAGAATCTGTAAATGATTTCCTTCCATTTACAAATTAATTTACATTGATAGTGTAATACTAGTTGATAATTTGTTACCACTTAGGCTACATAACTAATTTCTTGTTAAAAAGGGCTTTACTTTAGAAGCAGCACAGACTATGCTGATTATGGTGCTGTAGGTTGATGATTTGATAATTATAGGTGAAATTTTAAAGTGATTATCAAATCAATACCCTAAAGCACTATAATCAGCTTATGGCATTAAAATGTTTTGCATACACCACATAGTCAGACTTCCATCCGATGAAGCCACAAGACAAAATAACCTTATCTATTTTCTCACACCATAACCAAAGGGACTACTTCAACACAGAGCAACTTCATAAGTCTGCATAAAAGCTTGCTCTCCAGATGTTATTTAAATGAATAAATACCCTTATTGCCATCTTTACTGTGGCTTTTTTTGGTGCTTTGGCCCCATATAGGCATGCTATAGATAGTGTTCCACGGAGCCATGACCCTAATAGAGTCATCTCAGATGATCTTGACAGTTGCCCCCAGACCCCATATTTTCTGCATTTTCTTCAAATCCCTGAGAGATTTCATAAAAAAAAAGAGTACCAGCGATGTTTGCATTTTGAGGGATTACCCAGTGAAGTTCTAGCACCCTTGGCACATTTGAATCTGCAGATAACCTTATTAGGGAATTCTATCATCACCTATGTCAAGAATTATTTAAAAGGAGGTAAAACAAAAAATTAGTGAAATTTAAAAAACAGAAAAAGGGAGGCATTTTCAAATAATTATTTTCATGACCATTGATAACATAAGATTCCAAAACCAAGTAGTTTCTATTTGTATTTACATGTTTCACTCAATCTTGAGTTAAACAATCAGAGTTTAATACTCAATGTCATAGGTTATTTGAATTTGAACTCTTCCAAAGTATTTATGATTTAAAAATTAAAGTGGCTTGAAGAAAGATTGCATACGAAAGTTTTATTAACTATTCCAGACCACGCCTTGTGGCTCATCATTAGGATGACTGATACATTGATTTTATTTTCCATTATATCTTATTTTTTGTCAATTGTATGCAATGTCCTCTAAAGACACCTTTTCTTCTGAAAAAAGTAATTAATGAAATATTGGCGTACCTAATATTTAATGATGTTCTACAGTATAATTGTAAAAATTAAAATCTATAGAGATTGTGTTCAACTTTTGCTTCTTGTTTTTGTTTTGTATCTCAGTTTTGAAATAACATTATTTGATATCCGATATAGATCATTCATTGCCATAGTATCAAGGTTGTGTTCAACTTTTGCTTCTTGTTTTTGTTTTGTATCTCAGTTTTGAAATAACATTATTTGATGTCCGATATAGATCATTCATTGCCATAGTATCAAGGTTTTAGGGCCTCAAAACCAAGCAAATTCAAGTGTACAAGGAGTTCAAGAAGTTGGGTTGATGCAATTGCCAAATTAAACCAAGGATGTAAATACATTGTGAATGGATGCTTGGTATGAATTCCAGTGATCTCAGCTTCCATAAAGGCAAATCATGTAACAATTACCTTTTTTGAACAGTATTGCATTCTATATAAATTTACATACACATTCCATAAAAACTTCCTCTAAAAGTTTGACATTTGATAATTGTTTGTTTATTATCAGTCAGCTATTGCCATAAGAAATACAAAACAGAGATGTTTTTATCCCTATAATAAGTTATGTTGAGAAATAAGTAAGGTCTAGAGTAAATTGAAGCTTTAACTTGCAATAAATGGTGAAATAGCTTAAGATGCAACTTGGAAAAGCTATTCAGTTTGACAAAATCCAAAGCATAAACAGATCTATTCTTATCAACATACCAAAATATAACATGCAGCTGTCCTATACCATCGTCTTTGAAAGCAATCCTCGAACAAACTGGAGAAGAAACAGCAAATGAAAACATGTGACAAGATATCAACATGAGTATCATTGAATATGACTGAAATTCTCACATGAAGACTGTTTTGCCATGTATTATTAAAGAAAAATAGACAAAGCAAAACATTGGCCTCATTACACTAATAGAGAAACTATTATTAACCATAGCAGAAAAAAACGCATCGGAAAAAAATTGGCAAACCAAAAGTACAAGATTTTTTGAAAAAATGGGGGAAAATTGGATTTTAAAAATAATGTAAAAAGTTGTTGAAGAAAAAAGACAAACTACTTTTATTTTAAATTTAAAGGCATTTCCAAAGCATAGAGATATAGAGCTAATAGAATAGAGAGTTCAATCCAAGAACTGTGGGAAATAGGATTTCGTTGTTTATATTGATATCACTCATTACATTGCATTGCACGAAGCTTGCTTCATAGTGCATAGATAATAGCTAGATGGTTTTAGATAACAAATTTCAATAACAATATAGTTTGCACAAAGTCCATGTAAAATTCCCAAATTGTTTCTATGCGCAACTGAAAGGCGTTTGCTAGTACCAGATGTATTTAACAGTAATTAACTGATGCAAATTCTCAAGTATGTTTAATTGCAACTTAAAGGAATTGCGCCAGAATTTCTGATTCATTTATTACAACACAGTTTATATAAAATATTCTCAGAAATGAGTTACTGTGAACAGAAATTTATTTGCACCTGGTAGTTAGATTGCCCTCCACGAAGGATGAGTTGGGTGGTGGGTATCGGTTGCCGCCCAGAATGAATGATGCTGCTTAGTCTTTGCTCGCCACCTTCTAACTACGAACCTTCCAATAGTAATAACCACGATCCCTGTCTTCAGTCGCTCAACTAAAGAAGTACTCGCGTGCTGCCGGTGCTCATGATTCTCGTTTCCATTGAATGTGCCTTCCCGACAAATTATATAGTCGCTAGCCTCTTCCAGACATATTACAATTCCCAGGCTTAGTTACGTGTGGTCCAATAACGGTTGTAAACCAGTCACTTTCTAAATAGAATCACCACGCTGTCAACATGTCATCATTGTGACGCGTCGCTTAGAGTACGTGAGAACTTCGGCCACCGTGGCAATACAGATACAAAAACTCCTTAATCCGGAAAGTCAAACTTCCATAATACCCAATCGTCCATAATGTTCAATTCGTGCCAAGGCTGATTATCGATTCTGCCGTGTTGGATCTGTATCCACCATAACTCCTTATTGGCTTCCACCTGCATTTAACTGACAAACACCACGATCACTAGAACAGTATCCCACTGATGAAATGATCAACTCGGTTCCAGTTCCGAGAGAAAAGATTCAATCACCATATATTTTATATATTTTTTTGTTTCTTCCCCCAATACCATTCGTCGATAACTTATTTAAATTCCACCATTCTGGTAAATCCCGTAAACCAAAACTCAACCGCCAACTAATTATTATTGTGTAAACTAATAGATATATCAACTTTTAATTATATTATATTAGTTTATAAAGTTACCAATATAATATAATTATTTGGTCATTATTAATGACATTTTTATTACGGGACATTACAGTCCAAAAATATCAAATGTAGCCAATGACTCTTGCTATTACAAATAGAGCTATGCTAAAGGGCAACAGGTCTTGATGATGAATCTACTAGTTCAGAGCCTCTTAAGTTGTCCAACCTCATTACTATCCAAGTTAGCTGTTTACCGTCACGGGTAACTTAATAATGCATAGACATAGTACAGGAAATATAATAAACACAGAATCTATTATAGAATAATAAATACTTCATTAATCATTCCAGACTGGCAAGTACATTTACATCATAATGATCATACCATAATATCCCCCCTGTCCATCCTCCGAGAGGGTATATAAAGTACCCGAAGGGCCACAACCGAACCGTTGTGACGTAACTGTCTAACCTCTCGGTCACTAACGACCGAGGCTAACATAATACTTTATTAATATAATAACCGGTACATTCAAATATCCCGACAACATCATCCCCCCCCAAAAAACAAGTCGTCTCCAACGACTTACAACAAAAGGGAGATGAAATACACCACATAGAATAAGAAAATCACTGAAGAGAAGGGGCGGAGGGCGTCCCTGAAAAAGCTGAAGTGCCGCCCTCCCCAT
>MU226069.1:556408-597769 GCA_018584345.1 Thuja plicata | reverse complement strand
CTCCCAGCCTCCCGGTCAGATACCTCCAGACCCTCGCCTTCACTTACTCCCTTCGGTAGTCCTTCGGCGCGTCTTCTGTATCTCTCCCTCCGCTCGGCTTGCTGTTGTGCGAGTGCCGCTTTTCTATCGGCTTGTTCCTCCTCAAGTTCCTTCTTTCTATTTTTGTTCGATTGATTGGGCATGAATTCTTTGCTCACTTCGGGCAATAATCAACACTTCAATTTATTTTATTTTTTCCCTTCCCGAGTACGTCCCGGCAGCGGCGCCAAATGTTTACCGTCACGGGTAACTTAATAATGCATAGACATAGTACAGGAAATATAATAAACACAGAATCTATTATAGAATAATAAATACTTCATTAATCATTCCAGACTGGCAAGTACATTTACATCATAATGATCATACCATAATATCCCCCCTGTCCATCCTCCGAGAGGGTATATAAAGTACCCGAAGGGCCACGACCGAACCGTCGTGACGTAACTGTCTAACCTCTCGGTCACTAACGACCGAGGCTAACATAATACTTTATTAATATAATAACCGATACATTCAAATATCCCAACAACATTAGCCTCCAGGATCTCAAATTCCTTAGGATCAAGAAAGTCATTAAAAAGATAGTTTTCCCTTGCCAAGTAGACATCATAAATTACAAAATGGGAATCAACTAGTTAATATTTGTGGTTTAATAGTACTTGCAATGTCTAGAATAATGTGAAAGAGAACTATATTACGAGTGTGAAAGGGAAATTATTTGACGAAGTATGATGTCCCTAATTTCAAACTACTTGCATTTTTCAAAAACATGTAAAATATTGCGATAACGTGTAGCAGACCTTGTCCATTGTACATAAGTTACAAGATATATTTAGAAATAAGTGAACCATACTAAGGTTCCTGATTATACGATGATTGATGCACTTAGTCCATCATTAGGACATCGATAGTCCATGCTGCCAATATTGTATGATACTATCTAAAAGTGATTAATAATTCGATCCATCTTAAACAGTACCACTGCCATGCTGACTTCATTAAGGACTGGTGACATGATGGTTGGCTAGGCCCACCTATCATCATGTAACCAGCATTCATGATTTTGTATTTACAAGTCATAAACTGCATTCATATTCCATCCTTTTTTACATGTTTCATATCAGCAATACATTTCCATATTCCACAGTCATTGCATAGTCATATGATAATTACCAGGAAATGTTAAGTCTTATAAATAAGACGGTTTCCTTAAAGGAAACAGAGATAACCAGCGATACCACTGATTGGTATCGATTTCCATACTTCAGTTTCATCATTTACCCATATCGCGTCATGATGCACACTCATACATATCTCATGCATACCTCGGAAATATTTTACACTCAAATTCATATTTGCATTTTCATCCTTAGGCGATCGGCTATAGAGATTATTAAATCAGATTGAATTGATGGCTTGAATATGTTGATTGACTAAGTTAAGTCGATACATAAACCTACAAATAACAAATGCATCGGCTATGAGTTAACATACAATAACCGAAGAGGCACATGATTAAAGGATGAGACGTGTCTCATCCTCACATCTTTTCCTTTATCAAATACAAGTATATAACGAGCGGCAACTTATCATTGGACGGTATCATCAAAGACTTTTATTTTATATACTTATCCTATACGGATTCGCTCTACTTAGAGCTCGTTGCCTTATGGCATATCTGGCGCAAGATCATAAAGCCTTGTTCAGAGACGACATCTCAACAATGCATACATTTATTGATTATATCAAACTAGTGATCCATAACTCACCGCGGGTTGTGCGAGTTTTGACAACCCGCGAGCCAAGTTGAGTTGGTCGGGTTTTCATGACCCGCATGACTCGCAGAGCCAGTGGGTCATGCCATGACCTGTCGGGTCCGTGGGCTATGACCCAGCCGGTGGCAGTCTCAGACTGCAAATAAAAAAATAAAAAATAAATAAAGACTTTTTCTTTTTTTTTATACATATGCTTTCTAATTTGCCCTAAAAGGCATTCTATTTGCTTGTTATGATAAGAAGAGAGGAAAAGTGAGAGAGGAAGAAAAACAAGGGGCCATAGGTTTGCAACTACCAGGAAAGAAGAGCATCAAAGAGTCCACAAAATCACATAGGGGAGGCATAGGTTTGCATTGAGAGCATCAAGGAGTCCATACCAGTTGTTCCAAGACTTCTCAACTCATTTGAAAGAGGTAAGTGTTAAATTTTGTAGATTTGTTGGTTTTTTTTGTATGTTTATTGATTGTCCACTTTTTTTCAATTTTTTAAAGTTTAACTTTCCAAATCTTGAATGTTTTCTATTAAAATATAAATTGCATACTTCAATAAGAGAAGTAGAACAATAGCAAACCCCTGATTTTTTTAAGAAAAAATGTAAACATGTTTTTACAATTTTTTCTATGAAAAAATGTAGGGTTTGCTGATTTTTCTAAAATACAATACACAAATTTGTAATTTTGTTCGTAATTCTGTCTTATTGCAGCGGCCATCAAGTTTTGAAAACATTACTTATTCCCATTGCCTCTAAAGTGTGAATCTTGGAAATATACTGAAGAGTTTCCTGGTAGACAAAAAAACCAAATAAAATGCTCGTTTTGTAAAGAAATTTATCATGGTGGCATCAATAGGTTTAAATACCATATTGTTGGCATACCTGGCAATGATGTTGACCCATGTTTAAAGGCAACTCCCAAGGCAATTCATTTTTGTGATGTCCTTCTAGGTCGTTATGGAGTCATGTTGTAGGAAGCTACAACAATCATCATGCAAACATGTCTTTTGCGATGTCCTTCTAGGTCGTTATGGAGTCATGTTATTGCATCAACGCTTGTGATCTCATTTAAAGCACAATTGCATCATTCAAGGTATAAGACATCTTATTCTCTTATTTAAGCATCTACTACTAACAATATGCTTCCATTTTCAAGCATTTACATTTCAATTTCTCCCAGCATTTTCCCTGTTTTATGTGTAGGTGATAGGTGGCGTAGTTGCAAAAGAGGATATACGTAGATCTAATAGATTTTTACAAGTAGTAGAAGTTTCATCAGAATTTGTTAGGTCTAGGGTGCCTCCCAAGGTCTCAAGCTAGTTTGGTCACCCCATACCCTACTGAAATTCAGATCAGAGGTTAGTTATTGTTTTGGGTTTAGAGTCTATGACCTGTCTGCATACATATTATTCCTTCTTTCTTCTCATCTTTTCCCTAGACCTTGCATTCTTCGTTCTCAATTACACTTTTCATTTGCCATAGTCATCTTCAACTCGACAACGAAGGAATCCTTGCATCCTCTTAGTACTTGAGCCTCCTTGAGCCTATTGGTTCAGCTTTCCTTCAAAGGTATGAAGGAATTTAGGTGTGAGCTTCCTAATTTGACCATTCTTCCTAGTGAACACCCCTTTGCACCAAGTTTCTTTCCTTACATCTATAACTCAGTTGCGAATTGTTTTGAAGGCAACTCAGGAAGGGACCCTTAGCATATTTTTGTAGCATTTTCGAAGCACAACTAATATTTTCTCTCCTAATGGAACCAGAGGTTTCGCCCCTCTATACTTTTGTACTTTCCTCAAGTGCATAATCGGATTCAATTTCAACATCATCCTCTTGAAGCTCAACCTCATCCTCAATCACGTTGTGAGAACCCATAGTGAAACTATAATAAGTGATATAAATTTGTATGTTTATAATTTAAAGGTTCAAATTCAAATTATCTAAGACACAAGCACTTTGTTTTTGCTTTTCTTACTTCAAGTCGCACAAACTGCAGAAGCAAAGTATACACAAATAGGAATCCTTGTCCATAACCTTTGTCAAACAAAAATTTCCGCTTTTCTACTTTAGGTCACACAAAGAACAAAAGAAGAGGATACACAAGAATTAAAAATCCTATTTCAGAAGAATTTAAACATCTAACAAATAAAATATCACTATCATAAAATTTAAAAAAAATTAATATTCCGTCATTCATTTGTAAAACTAAAATAAGTATTTGAAATTGAAATTTGCAACAATGAAAATTGTAAACCTCTAAGTTAATCGCTAAATTTGTCAACTGAAATTAATAATGACTAATTAGTTACTCGTACTGAATTGAGCAATGAAAAAAACATCATGAAGGAAGCCTACCTTAAGTATTGAAAAATGCTTTGAATCCTTTTATTCAATGTTGGATTGACATCAATCTTCCTCTTGCTCTTCCTTGCACTATTCCTCAATGCCAGTACCTTCACTCGCAATCTTTTTCACTCTTATATCTTGTTCCAACTTTGTTATTGAAACTCTAGAGTGAGTTGGAATGAGGCTTAGATGTCTATTTGTAAAGTTTTTGAGTGACTCGGGTTTTTGTGAGAGGGACTTTGGCAATATTTCTATTGATTTAGTTTTTAAAACTATGTTTTGCAACTTTTCATTAGAAGGAATGCCTAGGCTACTCTAGGACACTTGGGAGACTCTTGAGAGTACACTAGATGTCTAGAAGTACTCCAAAAGTCATTAAAAAGCAAGGCATCCTAGAAACATACCCGAAACTCAGGTGGTAGTGGTGTGATGGTGAGGAGATATCCCCTCCATGTCCCTGCATCCTATGGATGACCCCATAGTTGGAAAAATCTGCAGACTCGTCGCAGACTCGCAAGTCCATGAGCGAGCCGAGTTGAGTTCGGGAGAGTCAATGGATTGGACTTGGGAGTTTTTTTAAGGACTCGGACATGAACTCAAGAGTCCTTAAATAAGACTCAATTTTTGCTGAGAATGCCCAGCAAAGGTTAAAACATTAAAAAAATCACTTTTCATCACTTTTATGATTTGTTATTGCTCAAAACAGGTCTGTAGGGTTTGAAGAAGGTGAGGAGACAACATCAAACCGGCAAAAGAGATCTAGGTAATTTTGTAAACATTTATAAACTTATGCTGCTGTTATACATTTTAAAGTTTCAAACTATGAGTATGAATGATGAAATTTCAAATATTGAGTGTTTGGAGATCATCTGATGTGTAATGTTTCAATTATGGCTCTTATGTAAATGCATTAATTTCTTTTTCTTTTTTGTAAAACTACAGTTTTTACTTTTACCGAGTCCTTTCCCAATTTTTTTCTAAGTCCAAATCCAGGTACAACAATTGGGCTACGAAGTCCAAGGCGAGTTCGAGTTTTCCAACTATGGACGACCCAACCTTGGTTCCAAAAAAAGCGGGATTTTTTGGGAGCACACATCCCCATGGAACACAAGTGTTATGTTGATACTCATATGAGCAGAGTATTTGTAATTGAAATGCTATAAAAAATAAAAATCTAAGAAAAAACCACTAAATAATCCAGAACTCTAAAAGAATAAGAAACTATGTAACTATGTATACCAACTTTTAAAACTGTACATAATTCAAAAACTATGAAAAAATTACATGAAACTTGTATACCAGCTTTTAAAAATATGTGCATAATAGAAAAAGGTGTAATAAAATGTGCATAACAACCTTCAATAAAATAATAAGTTTTTTCGTAGGAAAATGACAGAAAATAACATAAATCAAAAGAGAATAATATAAAATAGAAAGAAAGCCTAAAATCTGAAATGTGTTACTAGGAAGAATGATTTGTATGAGATATATCTGTTACTTTTGGTTCCCAACTTCAAGACTGACTGCAACTAGTTAGATGCTTTTAATCATATATGGCAAGAAAAATTATGCTACTAGATTTAGATGCATGTTAAACATCACAATTTTAAACAGAGAAGGCACAATAATTGGCTATTGGAGACTAATTGAGTCTTAGGTACAATTGATGCTACAATCCAAAACCATGGAATTAGATCAAGTTGAAACCACTCCTTTCTTGATGTATTTTAAGAAATTTATGATGTTCATAACCACACATCTCGAAAGTTACTAGTTATGGTGTGCAGTTCTATATACTCAAATACAAGAAACCAATTTAGAAAATAAAGGATGATCTTTAAAAATAGATTTGTAAATACCAACTCTTTGCAACTTACATGCATAAAACACACAAGAAATCGCCTATAATAGAACTTTTGTAACCCAATATTGTTAATCTATATTTTACACAGAGAAGATCATCATACTCTGTAGATCTTCCTGCTGCAGCAAAGAGATCAGCCCAATGTCGTCCATCAGTTTTCCTTGCAACACTAACAACCACATCCAAGTATTCTGGGAAATGCCGGATCAGTGCACATGTTTGTTCCAAAAGTGATGAAGCACTACTCTTGACAGAAACTGAGTTGGTCTTAGTTGAACTTTGACTGCATACAAAAGTCATTATGATCGTATTTTGGGTGAGATTCTTCCTTCAAGAAAGAAATATTCATCAAATATCATAGATAGTGATTAAAAAAATCAAATTCTTCATAATAGGCATGGTATTCAACCCTTATCATGGTAAGGGAATTCTTTTACAAACATGATAGACTCAAGAACAACAAAATTGTTTTAGGGGAGAATGATTATATGTGTTACTTCTAAATTATACATACACAAGACAACGTAGAACCAAATTCTATTAATCATTAACATGAAAAAATGAAATAGCCAGTAAAGAGTTGCTTTAGAAGGAAAGCAATCACCTATTTTAAAAAGATATACAGCTATTACACATGTAAGTTACTAACTTTTGAGATGAATTAGGTGAATCAAGAAATCCTAAATACTAGGAACTCAGATATCATCCTCAAGCCTATTAAACAACTAATAATCATGACTATCTGTACCAATAATGGATTTTCCAGAATCGTCAACATCAAATAGTCACCACTGCAAGATCTGATAATGTTACCAATGGACAAGTCCGGATTTGGATGAGCCAATAAAGTTATGGTTCACAAGTGTAGCACTACCTTTTCCTGGCATTTATTTCATCTAACAATTATTGCAGACTAACATTTTAAACAAGATTTGGAGTTGGAGCGAGGGAATTTAAGGCTCGTCAGTTCCAATCAGTTAAATACAAAACTTGTAAATTATTAGTGATTGCTAATTGGGAAGCGGTTCTCTGAGTTATAACATCACTAAGCAAACTAACTTACAGCTATCCTTTGGCTAGTTGTTCACAGATATGAACCAAGGTAAAGAGGGAGGTTTACACGCAAAATATTCATAACAACCCATGGCTATAGATTATAGAAATCTAGTGAATCGGATTAGCTACCTATCATCAACAATAATCAAAAATAAAAATAACTTAAATAGAGTCTAGATATTCTTGATACAGAAATAAAGAAAGAAATAAATTATATTGAAGTGCATAGAAGACGAAAATAGGTCAATGTGATTCAAAACTTCAACTTGAGACAAAAGTAAGGGGAAGGTAAAAAGAGACTCTGGCTATTAGGTCCTGTTGTGACCTTTTCACACCGTCACGCCATTGCAAATGGGGACCCCCTCTTTTTGTTTGGTAGTATTAGGGTTTTGACATTAGAGCGTCAGTTTGAGCTCCAAGGTGCCAATTTTACATCAACATGTGGTTAAGCCTCCAAGTTTCCAAGGTTTACAAGTATGGATAGGTCTTAAAAGTCTAAAGTCACTAGGGTCTAGTTATGAAGTTGGTCAAATTTTGAGTGAAAATTCCTGTGTTGGGATGCTTTGGTTAGTCAACTAGCCTTCAAGATGTATTAATGCCATATTTTACTTGTGAATCTGGACTAAAATGATAAAGTCCTGCAAGCAAAGTGCAAAGTCCTTATGAGGATTCAATTTCCACCAAGTTTGGACCAAAACTCCCTATGGAAATTGATTTTCCATTAAGTCCTAATGATTAGTCCCTATGGAGGTCGATTTTCCACTCCTGGGAAGAAAGAGCAAGTGAAAATCAAGTTGAAAAGTCCATTAGTCCCTATGGAGATCGAATTTACACTCCAAGGCATGTGGATCAAGGTCAAAAAGCTAAAAGTTCCTATAGGGGTCATTTTTCCACTCAGTTGACACTTAGAATATTTTTTGGGAAAAGTTGGGGGGTGGAAACTCCCTATGGACATGGAATTTCCACCAGTCACTATGACAATAGAATTTCCACTTGGCCCTATGGAGCAATGATTTCAACTTGATGAGTTGAGGACCCAACTTGTCCCTATACGCATAGAATTCCCACTAATCCCTATGGGGGTCAAATTTCCCCTTGGTGAGCAAATGAGCAAGCAAAGTGAATGTCCCTATAGGGGTTGTTTTTCCACTCCCCCTGACGTAAAGCAAGTGAGAATTTCACTGGGACTAATTTCGTCCCTATGCTGGTCGATTTTCCACCAGCAAGATAGGTGGATGAATTCAAGGGCAAATGTGAGGAGTCCCTATACAATTCAATCTTCTGCCAAAGGTAAGTTGCAAGGAAAGATGATTTAGCTCAAAGGTGACCAAAGTCCCTATCCTCATTGAATTTCACCCAGCTAGGCATGGTATAAGAAAGACAGACTTGATAAGGATTTATCCTCGTGACTATCAAATCTCCACTTGAGAGAATTCAGGAAAGTTTTACAGCCAAGTCTGAAAGCAAACATGATGAAATTCAAGGAGTCCCTATGAGCAACGATTTTCCACTAAAACATTACAGAAGGAAACCAAAGGGGAAGTGAAACTATTCTTGTCCTCATGACATGCGATTTCCTACTTCAAGAAACTTAATACAATTTCAAAAGGGAAAAAGATTCAAGAAGAGTTAAACCAGTCCTTAAGCCATTCGATTTTCCACTTGGGTGTTGACACAAAAGAAATCAACTAGGAGAAGATCCCATGCTTTGAGAGACAATCTTTTTAATCTTACATTCACTGTGGAGATGCATGTCAGAGGTAAAACCACTTTAAAATGCCATTAAACAACAAAGAAAAAGCACAATGCAAAGGGGCAATTCAAGTATGGGGACTGAAAGAAGTCATTAAAATCTGATAAGTTGAAGACAAGGTATGGAGGAAGATCTGATCCCAAACAACCAGCGATTGTTAGGAAAAATCAGAGGCTAAAGAAAGTTGAAGGTTTGTCGAAAGAGGTCCAAACTCCATGTGATGACAGCCAAAGTCTGATTGAATCCATATATCAGGAAATCTGTGACTCTGAAAATCAGAAAAAACAATTAAAATCAGGCTTGCTTGAAATCGAACTAGGGAGAGCAAATTAAATCAAGGCAAAATCTGTTTGAACACAGGTGTGAAATAAGCTTGGAGTAGGAGCGCTCTTAACCTTTTATTTATATCTCCTAGCGAGGTAAAGCTAATGAAGACAATCAGGTCAGCCATCAAATCAAGTGCAATTTAATCTAAGGCGCTAATCAGGTCGGCCAGGGAGAAATGAAAACAAGTTACAAATTTCCATCCAAGACAAGTTGCCTATGAAAGGAAAATTAAATGGTAAATTCAATAAAAGCCAAGACAGGTTGGCCTTATAGGAAATCCATTAAATTGCAATTTTAATTAATTCTTAAATCAGATAATCCAGGTCATGAGACACGAGTTTTGGGTGTAGATGCCTATAAATGAAAGGTGAAGCTCTCCATTTCCAAACAATGCAAATCAAGTGCAATTCAAGTCCCAGCGAGCAATTTTCAAAGCAGAGCAGACCCTATAGATGAGAGACAATTAGAAAAGAGGAAAAAATCAGAACATAAGGCTTTCAGAAAATCAGAATTTCTTCCACATTTCAATGAGGCATGGATTATAACTAAGTTTGCAGTGATAGAATAATGAAATCAGAGGATTTGCTGGCCACTTACAACGAAGGATCGAATGTTCTAGACTCAGCAAGTTAGAAATCAGAGCTTGTAAAGGGACGATTTTGGTAAGGAGCAAGGGTTTCATTAAGAATGGGAAGGACTTTATATCCTTTTGGGCTAAAACTTACAAATTATCTTGCCAAAAGTCTGAATGTATCTTACAGTATTGCATTTAAGAATGTTTGTTTACTTGAATTCCTTTAAAATTCCCACTAGGAAGTAGATTTTCTTGCAAGGCATATTTTGAAAATTAGTCTAGGATAAATATATTCATAACTGATCCAAGTGTTCTCTTTGTTTCCAGGATGCATGGAGGTCTTGATCGAATGATGAAGATAGAATAAAGGAGAAAGGGGAGCTTTCACAAATCAATTCATGCAAGGAAATGGATTGAGGAAGATTCGAAACACCAAGGAAGACATCAATATGGTCAGGATAAGATAAGAAAAATTTATTAATGTCCAACGAAAGACCAGCAAGAGGGTCCAAGGGACTGCCGAAACAAAACAAGAGGCCACACCATAGCATGAACACCAAACAGTATCCAAGAAGAGACAACGCAAAAAAAAAAGCAAGAAACAACAAATAACAAAACTACCAGCTCGGAGCCACCATGAAAAATTCTAGAACCGGTGGAGAAGCTATAGGGCGAAAAATGACCCCAAGCCGCCTCTGAAGACCTCTGGAAGAAGAAGACCGTTGTTGTGTAGAATCCCTGCGAAGCCTCATCGATCTGGTATAGCCAAAAGGGGGACCAAGCCACCGCTTGGTACCACGTGCCAGAGAAAGCACTGGGAAGAAAGAGGTGATAAGCTTCCCAGGATGCTAACTCGTGGAGAGTTGATGATGGGGCAAGTGATCCCAAAGCCTTAAGGCATCCTCAAGATAAAGAGCCAAGTACCTTTGATCAATATACCTGAAGAAGGTGGAGAGAGACTGAGTCTCCCTGAACAGGCAGTAGAATCTCCTTCTGATCTTGTAGTAGATAGGGCAGCGGAATATAAAATGTGTTTCCGACTCAACCTTCCCCATGTTGCAAAGCAAGCAAATAATGTCCTCTCTATCTAGGTGATGGTCGGTCTAGAAGATGCGGAGTGAATGCGACCAGTGGTGAGAAAGGTAAGGACAGACAATGATCCCATCCCTTATCTCTAGAAAGTGCTTAGCATAGAAAGCCATCTTTGGGCGAAACCCCATGGGGGTTAACCCAAGTGGTTTGGTTATACTGTTTGTAAATGTCCATTTTGATGTGCATATTCAGCACCTCTCTAGACGGGAGAAGATGATGAGGGGCATCCAATGAGTACTGGAAGGGAGAAAGACGATCGATCTCAATCCCGATCGAGCCCAAAGGAACCGAAGCCTAAGCGAACCAACCACGCACACAACCTGAAGAATCGGAGACCGCAATAGCCTCTAAGGAGTAGTAAGCAAGGTAGGAGTATATGTGATGCCCCTCAGAGGAGTCCGCAAAACCACAGAGACGATGCAAGAACCAAACCATGTCGAATATGGTACCAAGTCTGAAAGGGTGAGCACCAAAATCAGCAAGGATAATGCTATGGGGGTGGACTACTTGCATCTGATGATGCGCCGAATAAGAAGAGTCTGGACCCGCTCAATCGAGGCCCAGTTAGACTCCAATAAAGAGCGCCCCCAAACAACTAAGTCAAAGAGGTCTAACGGTCTAATCAGAGTGTCCATACGAGTCAACTTTGACGTGGTGTCCAGGAAGTTATGCCGGAAACATTGTCTCTCAAGGGCCAAAGAACCATAACCTTTATTGATGCAAGGTTGTAGGGCAGGTCTCATGCTAAAACAGGGACCAGAGAACTTGACCCACATATATAGGTACGAAGAAGAAATCTCCACCTCAACACCTTGGAAAAAGAAGTGGAGGTGAGAAGTATTAAGACTATTAAAGACCATCACTTTAGTCTTACCCAGGTTAACTGTCAACTGTCGTGAATCACAAAAAGAAGCAAGACCATCAAGAAGTCTTTGTAAGCCCTCCGGAGAGGAAGCATGGAGGCCAACATCGTCCGCAAAGAGCAACATAGAAATCATAACCTTGTGCAAAAAACAACCACCTTCCCCAGGAAGAGAGTGCTCAAGAAGAAAAGCATCCAGCTCATCAATATATATCCCAAACAAGGTAGGGGACAAAGGACAACCCTGCTTCACACTGATAGTGCTCTTGATGAAGTCTGAGACCCCATACAAAGTCTTAATGCAACCCACAACCGTCATGTAGAGTCTCGTGATGGCAGTCAAGAGTCTCAGAAATACCAATGCCGCGAAGTCTCTCAAATAGGGTTGTCCTAGGGAATGAATCAAAAGCTTTGTAGAAATCCACAAAGCGGCAGTAGACCTCCGAGGAGAGATGTTGATCCTCCTCAATAATATCCTTGAGAGTCAAAATGTGGTTCTCGGTTTGATAGTCCAATTTGAACCCTACCTGCCCTATAGCCCGAATGTGACGTTGATCCAACTCCCGAGAGACAAGAGTGTGCAAAACTGTGGCATATAGTTTAGAGAAAGTATGGCCAACCATGATGGTCTTGTAGTTGTTGGGATCTGAGATGGGACTAGCCTTGTGGATCGGATGAATGATATGACGCGACAAGGAGGGGGGAACCTTGTGCAAACCCCACAGTTGAAGAGATCACTAAGGAACCTAACACTGTGATAGCACATTTGAAGAGTTTCGCTTGGAACCCTTCCTCATTCGTAGCCCTCCTACTATTCATGGATCTAACAGCCTCCCTGATGTTGGTGTAGGTAAAAATATGGAAATAAACAAAAAATTTCAAGAACAAATCAATGTCAAGAACATAAACACTTGCTTTCTATTATCTTCAATGAAATGACATTACAATATTCAAAAAAGTAACATGCTACAGCCACATGGGCATTTTAATTACAATAATCTACAAGACAGAGCCACAATCTACACTGCTGGAACTCAACCCTAAAACCGCCCTTTTTCCTATATAAGTATCACCATTAACAACCTTAGAAGATTCTAGAAGTCAAAAAAATTTCCATCTTGGTGCCCAGCGATACAATTTCCCACCTTAAGTGGTTTCTCCCTCTTCCTTTTGTACTAAAACTTGAGTCCTGATGGCCCAACTTTTAAAAACCACAACTTGGTGACCGTTGAGTTGATTGGCTATTATAACCCCATTTCAAAAATCCCACCAGGTGCTCAACAGGCCCAAGCTCGCAAAGTTTTAGTCGATCAAAGTTTTAGTCGATCAAAGCCTCTAAGGCCTTCAAAACTGAGTTCAAAGGTTTTATACCACCCCGCCAAAACAAAAAAAAATCAATATCTTCAAAACTAGACATGATTTTTGCCATGAAACTTTACCAACGGGCTTATGTATCCAAAATGAACCTCCAGGGAAGCAATTGGAACAGTCCATGCTCAAATGAACAACTTACTAAAAATAGAAAACTTGCCAAAAATAGTAACCCTATCCAAAGTTGGCCCTTATTAAAAACCGGACAATATTTTGGGGTGATGCAAGATTGCTCTCACATCTTGGATGCTCCTGCATCAAGGGGTGACAAGGATTGAAGGTTGTCCGAGGATATCATAAAGAGTGGAGGTGTGGGACACCAGTGAGATGTGATCCAACGCAGGGGAGAGGGGGGAGCAGTGAGGGAAAAGAGTGCGCCAAAAAGATTTGGGGGAATGGGTGAGCGAGGAACGAAGGGCTCTACTGCGTTGCGAAATGAATAAGCTTTTCTTGTGGTGGAGGAAACGGCGAAAGGAGTTTTCAAGTGAGGTGTAGGAAGTGAGGTGATGAATGAAAGCGAAGCACAAGGTGCGATGGAAGGACTTGCAATCATCATCGAACCACTTATTCGTAGGGCAAGTATTTTTACCCTTGGGGAGACGGATCAGCAGAGCTGTGTGGTGAGGAAACGAGAGAAGGGAAACCTCCCAGATAGAAGCGGAGAGACGAACAAACATGGCAGAAGCGCATGTGTGGGTGGAGAAGGAATCTGGGATAAGTGTGAAATGAAGGGTGAAGAGGTCTTGGTATCCACTATCAAAGCAAAAGGAGGTGTGGAGGAGAAGAGCGGGCGATCAAGGGGGAAGGGCAACGGATGGGGGGGGGAAGGGGACACTCGGATGGTGNTAGGTCGGCCAGGGGAAGGGGGGTGATGGAGAAATGGCTAATGGAGGAGATGAAGGACGGACTGAAAAGGGCATAGTCCACAACGCTCGCACGCCCACAATGAGGCCAGCAGGTGAAAAATCTAGAGCTGGGAAAATGGGAAAGACCTTCCAGGATCACCAAGTCTGAAGATTCGCACAGCTGGAGTAGATGACGGCCATACTATGTGAGGGCCCCAACAAGTCATTGGAGGATCTCTGAAGTCCCAAGATGGCAGGATCCATCTTGTCAGTGCACATCGTGTCCATCACCCGGTTGTAGAGAAGGTTATGCATGACCTTGGTTCATGCATTGAAATCCCCAATAATGATAATATCCCCAACAGCCGAAAACTAAGCAATGTTTCAAATAAGTCCACTTAGCAGTCCCCCTAATGCCCATTATGTATAGCATAGAAAGATGTCCGAGGAAAGTAGCACACAGCAATGAAAGTATCTCTAAGGTGCGAGGCCACCTAGCCAACACAGACCCCCAAGAAGTTGGCGGAAATGTCGGAATAAACAACAGTGATCAAATCCCGAAGTTGGTTCCTGACCAGCCAAGCGACCCCACCCGACCCCCTAACACCCCCAAAACTCCGAACGTCATCCGTAAAAGTTGATAGCCGGTGATAGTTGATGACATACGGAACAAGACAAGCGGGGCTCTCATGAGTCTTTGTAACGAAAAGAAGATCAACCGATCCAAGAGCGTCGTGAAGTAAACCCGACATTGAACAAAGTGTCTCGTTGCCATTCTAGTAGTTGACATGCAAGGAACCACCCTTAAGTTCACCCACACCCAACCGCGGTTATGACCATCATTAACCGGGAGGGAAGGAGTCTCTAATAACCGCTTTCAGATTCCTAATGACTGCCCATTTGCCATTGCATCTTGCCTCCGCAACAAAGTCTCGTGAATGGTCCAATTATGCAACCTGTGACTTGGTGAGATCCTCATCAAGAAAAATCTTCATGGGAAGTGGGAAGTGGACACGAAGACGATCAGCGAAAGACCAAAAACGAAGGAATAGAGTGTTGTCATAACCTATCCAAGCTCTATCAAGAGTGATATCCGTAATATCTAGTTGCTCACTGAGAAATGAGTAGCCTGCAGAAAGTGGGTCAGAGGAGGAAGAAGGAAGGCCACAGACCTCCAAGTTTAGCTCACACCAATGACTAGTCCGTTCCTCAAACAACTTAGCATCAACTAATTCCTCAACCCCAGTCAGAGGTGCACTTTTGTTGTTGCAGACCGTAGCCCAGGATTTTACTTTTCCTATTTCTGTTTTCAAGGATATTTGTTTGCTATCAAGTTCAGTCTGCTTGTCTTTAATATCTTTAATCTCTAAAACTTGTGCAATGTTGGAGTTTAGCAGCTGCTTGAAGTCAGCATTCTCAGCCATTGCAGATGAAAGCTTACCTGTGACATCAGAAACCAGTGCTACGTTGGAGTTAAGCTGCTATTTGAAACCATCGCAGTTTGCAAACAAGGATGCGAACCTATCTGATAGAGTTTGTACAGTACCCCTGAGTGATTGGTTCTCCAGCTCCAGCCTACCCACACACTCCAGCAATTCCACAAAGGAGGCCCCATCTAAAGATAATGGCGTCAGACAGGGATGAGGATCACCTAAGCCAAACTCCATAACTACGGCTCACGAATGCACAACCAGCTCACAAACCAGAACTACAAGCAGGAGCAGACACTAAGAGGAACTGGCAAACAGAGAGTGTTGCATAAATGTTGCAGAAATTGCAATAGTGTTGGTATCAAAGTTCCCACAGAATGTTAAGAGTAGCAGGCAGGTTCCAAGAATGTTGTTGATAGCAGGTGGGAGCAGAGTGTCGAAGAAATCAGAGAATGAATTCTACTGGCAAAGTGTCAAATCTGAGACTTGTCGTCAGTCCAGAAACACAGAAAAAGGAGTAGTCTTACAGCCAGAAACTAGAGCCCGTAACCTAGTCTTTGTGAGCCAGAAAAAAGAGCATGTAACTTGTATGAATGAAAGGATCAAGCTTACAAACCCTGTCAAACCAGAAAAAGCCAAACCAGAAAGGAGTTCGTTGTCGCGGACAACAGAGACTGAAGAAAACCCAGCTCAACAAGAAGGAAAGATCAAAAACGAACAAACAGAATCATAAACAATCCCGTCGTGGCAATGGTCGACGATAAAAACTGCCCCCGAGGAGGTTGCAGAAACAACAACCACCACCAAAACAAAATACAAAAAAATAGAGCTAACCAACACAGTCATTCGATCATTTATTCACTGGTTGCAAGAGGAAAATCGTGGATGGTAGACGAAAAGGGAAGAAAACAGACAGGAGATGAAGAAAGCCCCCAACGAAGACAATGAAGGAAGCCCCCAACGAAGACAACCCTGCCAAAGGCCACAGGTTGCAAGGGAAAACAAACTGACGAGCCCGTTGCTGGTTTAGTAGATGGTCGATGGTTGTCACTCGTCGTCTCTGGTTTCAAGGGAAAGCTCACTTACTGCAATGGAATCCAAGGATCAAGAGAATTAGCCCAAGGATCAAGTTTGGAGATGAGATGATAAGGAATCTCAAACGTTGAAGGTCCAAATACAAATGATTTAGCTATCACAAAGTCAGGATATCCAAGAGGAAATTTCAAGTGAGGAGAAAAATGGGCATTGGTGATTGTTCTAAATTTATGCCAGCATACTGAAATCCCAAGGGAATCTATGGAACAGGAACTGAATGCCATGGACACGTCATCATATCATATCGCATAAGATTATATAAAGTTAATGATTATCACATAGCAGAGCTACCAAAGATGCCCATAAATTGCAATACAATGTCGACAAGGGCATTGAGAAAACATAACATTTCCAATAGACTTCTGCAAATAAAAATTAAGTACGTAGAATGACTTCAAAGTTGACGATACAAATCAAGTAGAAATTAATTGAAATATAATTTATTAAATGTTGGTGACATTAACACATTGCATGAGCTTCAAATTTAAATTCATCCTTTATAAAACAAGCATTTATTCTATGTCACATGCTATGCAATATCACTAGAAAATCCTATCATATTATACATTGCATGCAATATAAGGTTTTCCGTTCCTTATTCTTTACCAATATGCCTAGTCACCCAACATCAAAGCGAACATTTATCTAGGTCAATAAAGGAAATAATTATACTTAATTTCATAAAAAATCATATATGCAAGTATCCACATTTCACAATGCTTGCAAGTCAAAAAACACAATAATTTATATTAATAATAATATAATCTCGCTATTTTCTAAATCATTTACCTGGATATATCTGCATCGAAAACAGTGAAAAGCAACCACTCTAAACAGTGTGAAAAGTGAGGTTTGTTGGCTGATAATCGTGCCAAACCTAAGGCTTCCTTTGCTTTGTCTCTCTAGCAAAAGTAAAGAACAAAAGAAAATTGTTAATTGTTAATTTATAAAAATGAATTCATTTATTTCATACTAAGAAATTTGAAAAAACAAATTTTGAAAGCAATAACATATTATGCAATGCACATAGAAGAAAAATATTTGATCACTACTTCCTGCCAAATAAAAATTAGCCAAAACAACCAAGGAAAGCAAGATATTCACAAAACTTCATTAGAACTTAGCACGCTTGTAATTTTTCCATCTAAAAAAAATATGGAAAGGTTGCTTGAGAAATTGATTACTCTATGTTACCAGTTTTTCGAATATTGCCCCTTGAACCAGATATGGTCTAGTTCTCATCCCAGTTTGGGTCTAGTAGGGTCTAGGGTGCCTAGGGAAAACCTTAGATGAACCAAAATGAAGGTTCAAGCACCACTAATTATTTTGCTGTCTTGATCTTAAGACATCATTATTTATCCATGTTTTATTAATATTTACTAAACTATCCTCCCTTATTTCATATCAGTTGTGATTCAGGCTCATATTTAAACATGAATTCTCTTTTTGTTTCTTTCTCTTTTATTTAATTGGAAATGTATAGTATTTGAAATCAGAGAGCAAAGAACACTGTGTTATTGAAAGGGAATGCAAATATATACAAAGGTAAATAAATGAAGAAACTGAAAAAATCGAAGAACTAACTAAATGTAATCAGCTAAAAATGATGCAACAAAAATTAACTAACAATATCCCCCTTATTACACCATATGCCTGAGAAAACAAAGCAAGAAGACCAAAACACTTCAAACTTCACAGCTGCAATAGATTTTATATATATATATATATATATTAGCGCGTTGCTCTTGACTTGAACAATATTTAAGCTAAATCTTTTGTTGTTGGACATGTTTACAAATATGGTGACACCAAACCTCAATATGATTAGTACTCTCATGAAAAACGAAAAATGCAAACAAGACATAGCACACTTTTCTTGTTGCAAAACAAAAGTGGTAGGACCTAACTCAAGAATAGCCATGATTGGAAGAGAGAGCAATAGTGGTTTTCCTTTTGCTCCCCCAAGATATCAAACCAAATCCCAAAAATAAAATAAAGTTTGAAACAAACATCTTGTCATCTACTAAACCTGCATAGTTCCCATCCATATATCCACACAAAGAGAAGTATGTACTATGCTTTCCAAGCCACATGCGACTATACCATGTATCTCAAAACAAGCTTTGTTGCTTTACAATGGATAACCTTAGAATTACAAGGGTAATTGGTAAAATAATTGAATAAATTATGAATGAACAAGACGTTCATTTATAGTTTACAAAGACAATGTTTCCACAATGAAACAATCGTAAGAATTAGAAACATTCTAATATGTACAAGATTTACAATATTGTGATTAAACAAAAATAAAAAGATATCTACGGAGATATTATTCCAATAGCCTCCCTTACCGGTCAATCTGTCAACTACACCAAGGAAACCCCTGAACTTTACAAACTTATCTGGAAGTTGGGACTTGGTGAGAATATTTGCAATCTGGTCCACTGTAGGAACAAACTGCAAATCCACAGATCTATATCAACTAGTTGATGGATGAAGCGACAATGAAGCTCAATATGCTTGGTTCGCTCATGGAAGACTGGATTTTTGACAAGTTTAAGCACCACTTGATTGTGCAGAAAAGGGGTGAAGGGCCTGCTTGAGACATATGGATGTCTGAAAGCATCCTTCAAAGCCAAATTGCCTCACGAGTTGCTTTGCCTATTCCCTGTTATTCAGCTTTTGTCGAGGAAAGAGATACGGCATTCTGCTTCTTACTGGTCCGAGTGATAAAACCTTTGCCCAAACTGAAGACATACCCGGAAGTGGACTTTTTGTCATCAACAGAGCCTCCCCAATCCGAGTCTGTGTAACCAATTAGTCTAGGATCTTTGGTTTGTCCATAGAGGATACCAAAGTCTGAAGTACACTTGACATAGCGCAAGATGCGTTTCGATGCAGCCCAATGATCTGAAGTGGGAGTTGTCATGAAGCGGGATGTGTAACTCACTACATAGCTGAGATTAGATCTAGTGACGGTGAGATAGATTAAACTGTACACTAGTTTCCTGAATGTGAATTCATTCTCAATTGGAGAACAAGATCTGGCTGACAATTTCAAACCAAACTCTATAGGTGTAGACGCAAGTTTGCAGTCCTGCATTCTGAATTTGTCTAGCAGAGCCCGTGCATATTTATACCGAGAGATGAAGATGCCATGAGACTACTACCAAACCTCAACACCTAAGCAATGGTGGAGAAGCCCAAGGTCGGTCATGTCAAAAGACTGGAATAAATTTCGTTTGATTCACTGAATCAAAGATGTTGAATTGTCAGTGATTATCAGGTCATCAACATATATAACTAGAAGGATGATATCACCATAAATAGTCTTGACATACAGATTTGAGTAAGGACTCCTCTGGAAACCCTGATCTGTGAGGTACTTATCAATTTTCATGTCCCATGACCGAGGAGCCTATTTTAGGCCATAGAGTGCTTTCACCAGTATGAGTACTTGGTGTTCTTTACAGGAAACCTTGAATCCAGGATGTTGCGTCATGTAAACCTCTTCCTGTAACTCACCATTCAGGAAGGCACTCTTGACATCCATTTGATGAACCTTCTAGCCACACTGAGCTGCAGTGCCTAGGACCAATTGATGGTGCTCATCTTTGTTTTCAGAGCAAAGGTCTCCTTGTAATCAATTCCTTCATGTTGAGAGAAGCCTTTGGCAACGAGACAAGACTTGTACTTATCCAAAGTATCATTAGCCTTATATTTAACCTTATAAACCCATTTGCATCCAATTTGTTTCTTCCCTGGAGGAAAATTTGATAGAAACCAAGTGTTATTTTTCAGCAAGCTGTGATACTTGGTTGTCATAGCTTGTTTCCACTTAGGTATCCCTTTCACCTTTGTGTATGTGTGAGGCTCATACACACTGTGAATGTTGACGATGAGAGCAAAATTTACAGAATCAGAAGATTTTCTCTTCTTTCGAACAGTTCTACCCTCGATGAGCTCATCGTCATGAAGATCACCAATCATCTTAGCCCACCATTTAAGCCGAAGAGTAGAGGTGCCAACATCAAATGCAGGAGGTGCAACAGGATCAGGTTCATCAAACAAAAGATCGGATGAATCCTGAGGAAAATCAAGTAGTACAGCTGCATGTCTAGGTGATCCTGTAGAAGAAGGAACTAGTCATGCGATTTCTCTGCTCAACGACACCATTTTGCTAAGGGGTACAGGGTGTTGTTAATTGGCGTTTTATGCCATGTTGTTCAGAGAAATGGGAGAAGGTAGAAGAACAGAATTCTCCCCCATTGTCAATTCTAAGAGTAACAAAATGTTGACCAGACTCTTTCTACAGATGCTTTGAACTTTTGAAACAAAACAAACACCTCTGATTTTTTATGAAGGAAATACACCCACATTTTATTACTGAAATCATCAATAAAAAGTAAGAAATACTTGGACCCAGTAACACGGACATCCATAGGTCCACAAATATCAGCATGGACCAGTTGCAATACCTTAGAAGCTCTCTAGGAGTTGTCATCTGAAAACGAAGTGCGATGTTGCTTCCCAGCCTAACATGCTCTGCAAACTCCGAGGTTCTGGGTCTGAATCGCCAACAATCCAATGACAAGATCTTCCCAAACAAGCTGAGAAAGATAGTGCACATTTAAGTGCCCATACCGTTGATGCTAGAGTGTACTAACAAAGGAGTGCTTGGCTACAATGACAAGCTCTTGAGAATCACCAGAGTCAACTAGTCTATATAGACCATGATCCTCAAGGCCCGCGACAACAATAGATTGAGTCTCCCGATCAATGGTACTGTACTGATGTGAACTAAAGGTCATGTCTAGAGGAGAATGTCTCAAAATTTGACTAGCAAAGAGAAGGTTGAGTTCCATTCCTGGAACATAGTACACATTGAGGAAAATTAATTTCCTCCTTCCAGACTGTATCTGTATATTGCCCTTTCCAAAAACGGTGTACTCTTCCCCTCCAAAAATAACTGTAGGCGGCAATTATGCCAAGAATAGTTAAATAAGACTTAGTGTTAGTTAATGTAATAAAACATTGTTCCGAAGGGGTGTCAGTTGTGTCGTCAATTGGTGGCAGTTGGACACTTAACTGTGTCGCGTTTATCTTGTAGGGAGTGCGAAACAAGTGAAGGGTGTGGTTAATGTTGGAACTATTATGCTATGGAATATATATCATTCTGTCATTTATGGTGCAATGTGATTCTACGTTATTCATGCTATTGTTGTATTTCATTTATCTCTGGTATTATGCAATCATGTTGAATCTGTATATGTTGTGCAATCCATCTCCAGTTAGGCATCTAACATTTTGGCGTTGTTGCCTAAAGTTTGAACCTAGCAGTCGAGGGAAGTAGGATTGGCGGGATGGCGGCATAATGGGTCGTACCTTCGACCAACAAGTCCTGGTAACTGATAGTGATGGAGAAGACAATACCGAAGTAACCAGAGAAGACCAGTTAACACAAAACATGGTTCACACGTGAGACGTGTCGGTTGACGAGTACGTACCGCGGGAGGCTTGGGAGAAAACGGTCTCGGCTGGTAAGGTACGCGCTAAACTCACGGTGAGCGGTCCTGTGTACGTTCTTCTGGGTAGTCTTTTGAGATTGTTAACTGTGCCAATTAATGCCCAACCTACCAAAGGACAGAAGGCAACGCACGAAGGCGGAGACAGAAGGAGAGAAGGAAACCGAAACTACCGTACGGAGGTCTCCACGTATCCAATAGCAAGCTGAGAGACGCCAACGACTACAACTAGTGAAACAGCCTGTTGGTCCCCCACCGTGGGCACGAGGCGGCAGAATACAACCGTCAGGACAGGAGTGGGAAGTGATCACTAGAGAACTACCATTCCCGAGCAATTCCTGGGTGCACGAAGGATCTGACACCGATAGTTGGGAAGGTGGTGACTCAGTACCAACTAAACCATCCATACATTCTAACGAGGACAATAGCTAAGAGGGAAATCTCGAAGCGAAGCTAGCAGATTTATTTGAGAGTACCTTGCGGAGCATCAACAATCTCGTTATCTCGGAGGGATCAAGAATAGGGAGAACAGAACCAAAGACTCCAAGGAGAAGAGAGTATCGGTACCACTACGAAGGAGGCAACCAAGACGTGAACGAAAGAGGTGGAGGGGTAGAAGACTCGCGCGTAGCCAGAGGTGCGGAAGACGCACAGGACGCGGAGGAAGAACCAACCAACCGACATCTAATAGCATGCACGGTGCCTACAGTACATGGCAAATGGAAGACCCCCCGGAGAAACAAAAACTACCCATGTTCTGTGGGGACGGATCGGAGGATTCGGCCCGCCAATGTAAGACATGTGTAATGATATGGGAAGCAAATGCCCAGGATGACCATGACTACTGGTTGAAGGCTTTTCCTGCTACCGTACAAGGGATTGCAATTGATTGGTACACGGACCTGCAAGCAGGGGGCAAGGCGACTTGGGATGACCTGAAAAAAAACATTCCAGGAGGAGTTTAGATTGCTCTGTGATGTTGATGATGTAGTGGTAGAAATTTACAATACACGACAGGGAAAAAATGAAATGGCACGAACTTACCATCGTAGGCTAAAGGAACTCATGGGTAAACTCGAAAACCAGCTAGCAGATGGTCTAAAAAAATGATGGTTCATAGAGGGACTAACTCCATCACTAAGGAGGAAGATGAAAGTGTTGCCACCATCCTCGTACACCGACGCCTACAACCGTGCGATGGATATTGAAAGTGAAAACAAAACATCTAGAGGTAAGAAGAAGAAGACTGATGACGATAGTACGGATGGGGACAGTGAGGAAGAATCCAAAACTATACAGGCAATACAAAAAGACATGATGAGAATGATAAAGGAAATGAGGACTGGAAAGGAGGAGACAAAAGATGGCAAGGAACTTTGATGCATGGACTGCAAGTTGGAAGGCCATACCAGAACCATATGTCTAAAGAAGGCATTTTGTGACATCTGTCAAGTACTAGGGTACTCCATCAAGGAGTGTCTGTACAATTTGAAGGCAAGGAGAGCTCAAGTACTCTTTACCCAAGAGGAACAAACAACTCCGCCTGTCACACCTCCAAGAAACACAAATGCCTCGTCGGCAGGTTACTGCAACAACCACTAATATCAATAGCAACAATAACACACCAAGAAGCCGCATCCAGTACGACGCGAAGGGGCGGCCCATGATACAATGCCACAAATGTAACGAGTGGGGCCACTTTGCATGGGACTGTCAAAGCGGCAGTGGTCATGGTGGAGGAAGCACGCTATGCAAATGGTGTGGTCCTAGTAGCCACGAGGATGCTGATTGCCCTAAGGGGAAGGGGGTAAATATGATAAACATCACAGGATCTGAGGAGGTCCTAGCAATCACAAGGTCCCAGACAATAAAAGCCACGTACCCCGATCCACGTACGGAGAAAGAAAGGTTGAAGGAAGCCATAATGGAAACGAAACTGGCAATGGAGGAAGAACGGAGGCAAATGCATGGTACTCCCATGCGGTTAGCATCAGAAGCCAACATCATACAATAGATGTTACAGGCAACGGTCCCAGTATGAGTGGTAGACCTACTGGAGACGCTACCAAAACTAATGATGGCAATCACTAACATAAGTGACACTAACGGCAGCCAAGATTTTGGCAAACAGGGGACGAATGAGACAGGATAAAAAGACGAGGACGCTGCTACATCGAATGGTGCCACGGATCCTATGATGTTAGCAGTGAGTGTCAGACGGACACCCACAGTGGTCGAAATGGAAATCATGGGACGCACGTTGAAACATGGAAGGCCCTGAATAAACCTACACTCTAGCCGCCAACCTTCCACTTGGTAGGCGTTGACCAGCATGGTATAAAACCAATCGGGACACTCAGAAGATTGTTATTGGAACCCAACAGTTCTTTCTAGGTTTTGTTGTCATCGCCCTCGAAAGGAAAGGGTATGACGCCCTCCTCAGGATGGGCTGGCTCATCACAGCGAAGGCCAACCACAATTGGAAGTAGAACTCCCTTTCCATCAAGAGTGATGAAACGAAATATGTCATCGACCTACGAAATCAGGCGGTAAGCCAGGAACTGGCATCGGAATCACTTTTTGGTTGTCATTTATGGCAACACATCTAGCATATTGATCGATTGAATTAAAGATAAGTTTTGATGATTCAGTTCTGGAATTGGCTAAGTACAGAAGCAGAAATACAGAGGTATTTTGGGTATCGAAGATTGAGATCGATGAGTTATGGCGAGCGAGCTGAGAGGAAGATATTATGGACTATGTATGACCTACATCTAAGATCGATTTGATTTTGGCGACGATTACAGAGAGTTAGAGAGATTTGAAGACAGGCGATAGCAGCAAAACAAAGATACAGAGCAGTTGAACTGTAGCGATGATTTGGGGAGTATGACGTGGACTCCTAGCAAGCTAAGTTGGATTATGGTTGTGGATAATCTATATTTTGATTATGTAAGAGCGTCGACTATGTATTTAATATTTGCAATATTAATTGTATTTTGTATTGAGAGCCAACTATGTAATATTTGGTAAGAGAGCCGACTTGGTGATATGAAAGATATATATATATATATATATATGTATGTATATACATATGAAGAGTTTTTGAAGAGCGAAGATATGAATTGATGTACTGGATGGAATAAGATATATGTGTGAATGGCAGAGCAGAGGATTGACAGAGATTATTGAAGAACTACGACTGGAACTATCTAAGCATTGGAGATGCTTGTTTTGTTCATGACTGAGAACATTTTGTAACAGAAGTATTATTGTAAAAGTTGTTAGCTCAGTTGGCCACTAACAGGGTGTTGTATACCTTTAACAGGGTTGTATTCCTCTAACAAGGAATTGTACTATGTAATATTCAGCTCCTAACAAGGATATTATACTTTAGTGGATGCTTGTGGGTACCATCCCCACCAGGGTTTTCCCTTGGCCAGGGTTTCCTCGACAACAAATAATGGTGTTATGAGTACTGTGTTATTTGCTTATGTTCTTTTGATTTCAATATGCTTATGGTTTATGTGGAATTGGTTCAAAGTTTATTTTAAATGTTGTAATATTGACTCACCCCCCTCTCAGTATTACTTAATCCTAACAATTGGTATTTGAGTTTTTGGCCCTTGGAGAGAAAGCCAATATACACCACCATATCAATGTTTCGGTTCAAAAACAATAATGCCAACATTAATAATCAGTCATCAGTGATCAAAATATCATCAAAGATCATCAAAAAAATCATCATCATTCTGCTGTTGCAGATTAGAAGCACAAACAGTGCCACTAGCATCAGTACTAGCAGCCTCAGGCCCAGCCTCAGGATCAGCCTCAACATCACTAAGTAGCTCGCGATCACCATCATCAATTGCTAGTGCATCCAACTCCGCTAACTCCGGTTCAACATCCCAATGCTTTGCCTCCCCTTTCTTGTATGTATTGTCTGTGTTGTAAGCCTCAAGTTTGAATGCATAGAGACCAAGTTATCTGCCTTCTTGCAATTTAGTCGGTTGCATTTTATTGAGTGGATGAAGAAGTATGTGCTCCAATTCCTCTCGGATGATGATGAACTAGCGACCTATCAAGATTTACAATTTTGAAATTAGAGAGTTGAGAGTTTTGAATATAAATTTTTAAAATATAAATTCAATACTTATCAACAAGAATTTAGAAATTAGAATCTTAAGAGTAAAGAACTTGTGATAAAATTTTGATGGCAATAGGTTGCAGCAGCTGATACATTTCTCCATGGAATTACCACCATTTATGAGCATCAGCATTTTTCTTGTCTACAAGAGCTTCCTGACCACAATCATCGGTGCTCGCAAAACTCATGAATCCAGACGTCACTGCAGCTCGTAGGTGCTCAGGAAAGAGTCTTCGAAGGGCTGCCTTGTACTCTAGTGGTACTCTCACTGAGGACCGATTGGCTATAGTACTTGGGGCTCAATGCAAAGGCAAGTAGATGCAAAGGCGTAGTCATTTTGTTCCATCTCTCTACCATGATTACCTATAGCTCCTTGAAGAAATTTTCATCAGGATCTTCCTCTTTCTTATTTATGATATTTCTAATATCCTCAATCATGGAGTCAATGCCATCATATACCTCACCCAAGCAAGGCCTATCCATGTAAGTGAATCAGATCATGCTCAATATAGGCTCGGTGAACTTAAGTAGGTACTCAGCACGATCCCACCAAGAGTCATCCATTATCAATGCCTTAATGGCAGCTGCCTTGGCACTATTAGATTGCCTCCATATGCTCCAATTAGCACTTGTTACCATTCTAGACAATCCCTCTTTAACCTTGACAAGGCGTCTCAAAACAATAGTGTTGGAGGCAAAGCGGGTCTTAGCAACCTATTTTAAGATCAAATTCAAAACAATATTAAATTAAAATCAAGATTAAAATTAAAATTTAAAAACATATAAAGTTTACTAAACTAAAGTGACTAGATTTCTAAAACATGTTTAAACTTTAAACAATAGAACTTACCTTCAAGAGCTCCAATTTCGAGAATTGTCTAAATATGGCTTGCGTCATATGGTGGTTCGTGACAAACATTTAGATCTCCTGTGCCTCTTCATGCATTTTTTTAATCCACTCAATCTTAGTGCCAATTTTTTGCAGCATTAGGTTGAGTGAGTGCACAACACAGGGTGTCCAAATTCTTGGCATTGTCGGTTACTACCCGAACAACATTTTGAGGGCCAACTTGCTCAATGGCTTGGATGAGAATATTTGCAATTAAGGGACCATCCTTCACCTCTCCTTCACAATCCACAGCTTTTAGAAACATTGCACCTCTTGTGGACACTGCAATAACATTGACCAAAGGACAATTTCTCGCATCTTTCCATCCATCAAATACTATGGTCACACATGTTTCAATCCATGAATCCTTGATGGGCTGCATGGAAGCCTCTACATTGATCACCTCTTTGTCCAATAAAGTGGTGCACACCTCATAACCCAGGCCCTTGAACCCCTTTGGAGCCTCATTAATTGATCTCACCGTTTTTTGCCAATACGGTGAGCGAACAACATTAAATGCCAATCCACATGCATAGACGCACCTCGCTATGGCTTCCTCAACAATGTCTCTAGCTTCATTTTGAAATGATGTTTCCAAGGGCCCCATTGCTCTCTTCTTTGCAATTGGTTCTTGAGGAGCACGCAAGAATGGATGGCCCTCTACGGGTGGTTCATTGGGAATGGAAGTTGAAGACATAGATGATGTTTTTGCTTTTCTCCTAGCATCTTGCAAAGGATGAGAACTTGCCCTCCCAATTGCTTCATCTGTTTGTTTTTGCTCTTGAATATATTTGTTCACCATGTGGTTTGGAAGAAATGTTTTAGGTAGTATCTCATTAACTCTTGGTTTCCCTGTACAAAATTTAATGCCCTATTGAGGAATAAAGCACAAATATGCTTTCACTCTACTGTAAGAGGTACTAAATTCCTCTTTGCAGTGGCTGCAAATCCACACATAACCTCCTCTACTTGGCATTGGTTTAACCATGTCCACATAGTTTCATAGTGGAGAGCGTCTGTCTATTTTGAAGCGGGAGTTTTCGGTGTTAGAAGCACTTGCAGCCATTCTTTGAGTCTGAATGATGAATCTATAAACAACAATCAAAGCCGAAAAATATTAATATAAAACAGTTACCTCTCTGAATTTGAATTAAATAAGAATTTGAGGCTAATATTAAACAACAAACAAAGCAAAAATGAATAAAATATTAAAGAAATCTGAAGAAGTGAGAAGTCTGAAGAATTTGAGCTCCACAAAATATAATATATAAAATATTATAAAACGTTACTTACCTCAACCAGCAGCAGCGACCTCAACCAGCAAGCAGCGAGAACGTTGAGGAAAGACGGAGCTGAGAGAAGACAAAAAACAGAGCTGCTACAAAAAACGGTGAGGAAAGACGGATGCTACCAAAAACGCAGCGTTTAATGGAGTAAAAACGCTGCATACATAAAAATGCTGCATACTTAAAAACGCGACGATTTTAGGGTATAAGACGAAAAAAATGATTTAAAAACTAATTAAAATAAAGCATTGAAAGTCAAAAAAGTTGGAATTTCGCACAAATTTGCCCTAAATTCGTTCAAATTCGTTCCGTGCTTGTCCGTGGTTTTCAAAATTCGTTTAAAACGACTCCAAATTCGTCCAGGGTCCGTTTTCACGAATTTGGGATGAATTATACAGAACATTTGCGAATTTGACAAGAATTCGAATTTGTAACGAACTGAATGCCGAATTTGCTGGTGCCAGGACGAATATGGTAACTTAGCTTCTAGGCTGCATATATATATACATGTGTGTATTACATGTTTTTGTACTAACCAACGCAAACCCCATTTCCAAATTTTCCCGTACCCGCAAACCGGTTCCTCGAACCTGTGTCTGAACCCAAAACAAAACCAGCAACTTAGGTCTCAATTAAAAGCTGTATCATTAAAAATTCAATGAAATGAAATCAGAAAGTAATTCTGTTGATAAAAAAATCTGCATGCACACTTGGCAGTCCCTCTCAGTGTTTGAATAAAACTGAGGTGAATGATAAAAGAAGAAATAGTGTAATGGATAACGGGTGAAAAGCAGTAGCCTTTGCATTGCCTTCTAGGACCATCTAGACATTTTAGGGTGTGGAAACGAGGGGATACACCCCTAGATCAGCTTTTCTTTTAAATTTATTTCTCACATATTGGAGGCATTTCTGACCTTTTGTGTGCCACCAAGATGTTCCCTGTTTTTGACAGGATGTGGGCACAACCAAACATCCTAATACATCAAGGAAGGGCATCTCCACATCCTCCATATCAATCATTGTTTAAGATATATAACAGAATTTTAAAAAACTGGACAGGAAAGGGAGCATCGTCAAACATTTATTTACATGATCATTCGTGATACCACAATCAGTTTCAAATTTTTAATTTTATATTAGTATTTTAGTATCCACTCATTTTCCATGTGCATGAAAATACATACAAAAAAATCATACATAATAATTTCCTAATAAGGAAAGTTCATGACAAAGGTAACTTACACCATGGGCAAACAATAAGGCTTGAAAATTATAAGAGTCTTCAATCTGATTGGAAAAAGCTTAAAGTGGAAAAAGCTTCTACAAAAGACTGAATTTTATTATGCATCAATGTTTCAGATCACACTCTATGATCCATCATCTAAATGGAAAAATGAAAACAAGAGGATCACCCCTTTGTATTGAGCTAATTCGGCAATCCTCTTATCTCTGTTTCCTCATCTTGATGATTGATCAGAAAGTCTGATCCGAAGCACTGATGGAAATTAAACACTTTTTTCCCTAAGCTATTTTTATTTTCACTTATTTCCTTGGACTCAGAAAACCTCATGTTCATAAGCCTTCAATTTTCCAGAATCCTGTGTAAGTAATACTAACTCAACTTCTGAACAAGGTTTAGTAGACCTGTTCAAATCAATAATACCTGTAGCAGGTGGCGTAGCAAGCAATGCAAAATTGTCTGAGCTTGAGGAGCAGGTTCAAAACAAGGGAACTCTGTGCATGCTGAAAAAGACATGCGCTGTGAAATACCGACAACAACACCAGCACTTGGAAGGAGACCCAAAGGATAAACTTCACGGTCAAATTCCAACTCTGGATCCAGCTGCACATACCAAAATAAAAGAAATCATAATTTTAAGATCTACCATGCCCATTGATAAACCTACTATCTCAAGAAATCTGAATCATCATATGCACCTTCTCAAGCAAAATACTGTAGCCACTTCTAAACATTAGAGCCTCAGTAAAACAATAGCTAAACATGCCTCTTCTGCATAGGCCTTTTAAGTTTTTTGTTTAATGTTTATGTGGATTTACAATCAAAATGCAATGCTATACAATTTGGTTTACCAACTATAGGAAATTCGACATAAACGCACAACTTTGAAAAACTTATTAATATCCCGTCAATCACAAAAAAATAATATCATGTTGTCAGATGCATACTCTTAGAATGACAAATAATACTTTGCCAGAAATGCCCTCTATTATTGATTAAAGTGATTATGGCAATTCAACCACGCAATGTCCCATTCTAAATTTTAACAATTTATTTGAAAGGAACAAATTAGTGTAACTGTACCCATGTTATCGTGTGTGGCCTACTTCAAACTGCTATCAAAGAGTGTATGAATACTATTATTTCAATGAACTTCATTCCATTTAAACCTTCCACACGTTGACCATGACCAGTTTAAACTCTCTATAGACCAAACATTAATTTGTGAGGATGTCAGATACTATATTAGTTACTAGATATAACTTAGAATGGATCTGGTGAAATTTAAAACATGAATTAATGAGCTCAAATGCCAACTGGTGGATCACAATGAACATCATATCGAGTCTCTCCAAGATCCTCATGATGAGCATAGAAATGGTCATAGTCCCGTCAACCCATGGCAGTTCAGTAGAAATGTTTTTCGGAGATTCCTATGCAGGAGTAATGCATGTCAGTTGTTACCCACTTGGCATATTGAATTGTGTTAGACCATAACCATAACACAAATTGTGGATTGTTAGATTTATTACATTCAAGGGCAATAATTCAAGCCATGTTAAGGCAAGAAACTTAGAGGTGCTCGAATGCTTTGTTGAGGTCATTATGAAATTTATAAAAATCTTAGAAATTGATCACTGCAGAAATGATTCAAATGACTCCCATATATACATCGGAAAATATCCCAAATATTACTCATCAACAATTTGCTGACGACACGATTCTCCCGGGTTAAGCCAATTGTCAAGAAGCTAAGGCCTTTAGAGATATCCTATATCTTTATGGGAAGGCTTCAGGTCAACAAGTTAATCCTAATAAATCTGAAATTTTCTTTATCAACACCACACCGAAAATGGAAAAGAAAATTTGCAACACGTTGGGTTACAATATTGGCAAGTTCCCTTGTAAGTATTTGGGAATTGACTTAGACAAAGGTCTTCTTTCCTCCAAGCTTTGGCAACAAGTGCTTACAAAAATACAAAACAAACGAAGCTCTTGGAAAGGAAGATGGCTCACAAAAGCAGGAAGAACAACTATGATTAAATCAGTCCTATCAGCCATTCCCACGTATCACATGTCAGTTCTCCCTCTTCCGATTAACATTAAAAATAGTCTAGATAAAAATTTTAGAGATTTTTACTGGAAAGGCTCATCTGAAGAGAAAAAATTAGCCCTAATTAAATGGGATACCCTATGTAAACCAATTTCCAAGGGTGGTCTGGGTATTAAAAATCTTCAGTGGCAGAACAAAGCTCTTGGCGCAAAGCTAATATGGAGGCTATATAAGGAATCAAATAGTAAATGGGCCTCAATATTATTGCATAAATACATCCCAGATGCGGACCCTATTAATATCTTCAAGGCTCATTCACACGTAAAAGGATCCCGGATCTGGAACTTTATTAAGGAATCTAGAGGGATTATTAGTAAATTTCTCACTTGGGATGTAGGTAAAGGGGATAAAGCAATTTTTTGGGATGATTCCTGGGCTGGTCTGTCCCCCCTTAATAAGTTGGGTTTCTCGCAGAACTTTATGGATGAATGTAAGAATTCTATAGGCCTATATCTAAAAGACTACTTAAGCATTGAAGCAGATAAAACTTGGAAAACCATAGATTGCATATCCTCTTTTAGCCTGGAGGGCCAGAAACTTATGGGTATTCTCAAGGACAGAGAAATCGTATACAAAAATAGAACAGATAAACTAATATGGGCAGGTTCTAATAACGGAGAATACTCTGTTAAGGAGGGTTATAAGTCTATAGTTTTTGAGCACAACATGGATAATTTAGATATGCCCTTGAATCTTTGCTGGAACAAAGCGTGTCTTCCTAAGGCTGGAATATTTTTATGGGCAGCTTTGCAAAAGAAAATCCTAACAGCGGATAGACTCAATAAGTTGGGTTTTGAGGGGCCATCTAGATGCCCCTTATGTGAGAATCATATAGAGGATGTCAATCACCTTCTTAATTGTACTTATACCCAAAATTGCTGGAGCTGGTTACAACAGTGTCTCGATTGGAAATCTGCTCTTCAACCTGATCTTCTAAGTACCCTTAAAGCTTGGCCAGCTCTTTTCAAAGACAACTTATATAAAGATATATGGATTATCTCACCCTCCATTTTAGTTTGGGAAGTGTGGAAAGAACGGAATAGAAGGATCTTCACGGGTCAAAAATTAGAATGGAAGACTATCATTAACAAAATAGAAACATCAATCATCGAAATTATTAACAGCAACTTCGAGACCTATTATGCTATGAGGAGTCATTTAAAAGCTGGGATAACAAGATAAGGTTAAAATGGCCTAAGCTCGATATTCCGCCTCTCTATGGTAAAGGAGGTATCAAATCAAAAACAGACAGATCTAATTGTATATGGAACCCTCCTAGTGAAGGGTGGTAGAAACTAAACTTCGATGGGGCCTCGAGAGGGAACCCCGGTATAGCAGGTATTGGGGGGATCATTAGAAATTGGAAGGAAGAGGTTATAGCCAAATTTTCCCAGCCCATTAACCCCACTACAAACAACATGGCAGAGTGCAAAGCTGCACTAGAAGGTCTAAAACTATGCAAGAAACTCAATATTTCAAAACTAATCATAGAAGGGGATTCGCAAATTATCATTAATGCTATACGAACCAAAAAGACACCAAATTGGACTCTAAATTCGAAAATAGAAGAAATTAGTCTAATCTTGGAGAATATGCCCGATTATGAAATCAAACATACCTATAGGGAAGGCAATATAGCGGCAGATATGCTAGCAAATCAAGGAGCTAATGGAGTTATAATAATGGATTATTATGACTAAGCTTAATACAAAGAGTAGGATTAATGATGTATCCCTGGTTTACATTGTAGATTCTCCTTAATATTAATTTTAAACCTTGTTATCCGTTACTTTGATATTTCGCTTCATAGATAGATTAAATAAGGACACTGTTATTAGTTTCAATAGTAATAAATTAACATTAGCCACAAATCAGTAATAGTATTTTTTATTGATGTAAGTATCTGGTTCTGTGGTATATGAAAAGCTATATGTTATTTATAGATTTTACTGTGCAATGTCTCATTAGTATTTAGTAGGGCTGAATTTTGTCTGTGGGTAATAGTAGTAGTCATGGAATTATGGTAGTATTAAATTGAAATAATTCAATATCTCTGATATTAATCTCAGTAGATATGGATAATATTTTCCTGAAAAATCTATAAGGGATACTTTGGCTTTCAAATAAATTGTAATCCCAGTGGGTACTCTGTGACCTACAAAATATGGTAAGCATATGGATTTCGAAGCTGGCATATGCGTCATAGACCTTCATCATAGACCTTCATATAAAAATCTTTGGACAATTCAGCATATTATGTGAAAAAGATAAGTGAGCTAAAGTTAAACATGGGCTTATCAAGTCCTTTCCATTTGGTTAATACTCTAAACACTAAGAATGGTAGTATGCTAGCTATTTAGTATTAATGCCTTTTTGTTAAAACTCACATTGTGATCGCAAGGTAGAGATATGTGCACAATGAGCCAGGTTTAACTGAATTCAGGTATCTCCTCCTTTGAAAAATAATAGACATTGCTTTTATTGGATTTAGTTGGAATAGCTCTAACATCAAATTATCATGCCGGTTTGATATATGGATTAAGTAATTGAAACAATCTTGATTTAAAATCAAATAAAAAGAGGAACCGTAGATAATAGCTGTTCCCTTGACATTTAAAGCTTAAGTAAAGTTATTAAGGATGATTGTTACTAACAATTTTCTCTAAATTTATAGCCATATATATTAGCTCGTCGCGCCGGAAAGGTAATAAAATAAGGTTTAGAAACTATTTTTATTCCTTTTTACTTATCTTTCAAAATTCTCTTAAAATTCTGACAACATGCTCGGAGGTAGTATTTTGCAGGATTTTTCAGGTATAGGTAGGACGGATGAGGAGGACAAAGGATGGTTTCAACGTAGAACTATCTAGGAAACACTCCCAAGATGTAATGTTCATTGATGTATCATTCATGTATATCTATTTCTACATGTATTTGTCGAACCTATGGTTCATACCATGTAATTGAAGAATTTTTAAATTCTCGAAACATTTAAATATTCTCGATAGAATCGAGAAGTGGGTATGCTCACTTTATTTATGTATTAGAAACCGGACTTTTAGTCCCAGGCATGGCTGGAGGTTTTCTTGACCCCGCTCTTTCCTACCAGCGCCTGCACTAAGCCGGGTTTACTTGTATTGTATATTTTGATTATTAATAAAAATAAAATATTCAAGGGCCTCGACCTCTTACCGATCAAAAAAAAAAAAAAAGAAACCCGGGATGATTAAAAATAGTAAAAATAGCAAAATATCAGTGACAACTCCTATTACTTATTAAAATTCAAGATACTGGGTTGAATTCGTTGGTCCCTCAATGAAAAAAAGTGTGAACCTTTGAAATTTGAGAAAGAAGCTACAGAGCAAAAAGCCTGAAGCAGTTAATTTTCTTATAATTGTTAATATTCCTTTAATAATAAAGGCTTAAAGGTGCTTATGTGTTTTGCGGCTCCCCTTGCCTTGGGATTATTAACAACACACATAAGGAAATGTAATCAAATTAATGACTGCTAATTATATATGTACACTGGTCAGAATCCCACAAAAATTAAAAATCCAATTTTTCAAAACCTTGTTAACTCAAATTACCAAAAACCATCTATGTCCACAGTTATGTCTTAAGGTGTCATCTTTCTGACTCCAGTGTTTAGGATGGTATATTACCACATCATGTCATAACAATGCAATTACTATTCCAGATAAAGCAGAGCTCAAGATATAACACATTTGAATCACTCCAAACGTGTTTACAAAAGGAATACCAGAAAAGAGATTGCGAAGTATATCGATTACCGGTTAATGCTGTGATTTGAACGAGTAGATAATTAAAAGAAAAAGCCTCCATCAATGATGTTGATGTGCTTACTTACTCAATACAACAAACTTAAAAATGCTTAAATGAATTTCATCAATTACTTTGCAAGACCAGTCGGATGAGAGACAATCAGTGGTAGACAAACAAACAATTTGGGGATTTCTATTCGAACTTCACATCAAGGATAAAATTAGCCAAAACAGCCAATGTCAAAATATTCTCAAATGAAATTTATTTTCAGATACACTAATTACAATGAGATAAAAGGGATATACCACTGCTTGTACAAAGTGTTGTTAGCCTATTTTCTACTTTTCTTCCACTACCAGATCTGCAGTGCTTGGCTCTTCTCTTAGAAGTGGTTAGTATCATCAAACACCAGGCCTTAAAAGGACTTCTAGAACTACCACATTAATCACCTTGTTCTGTCTGCCTATCACCACTATTGGAGGCATCACATTCCCTCAAATACCACTAGTTTTCACACAATTGACAACAAATAATGAGACAACATACTTCTAGATGTGCAGAGAATAAGGCACCGCACCTCTGTCAAAGTATCACCTGAGGCATCACGCCCATCTCATGTCTCACTCATGGTTGGGGCTCTTACTCAGGTGCCTATCAAATTTATTTCCACCTTTAGCAATATCTGAGATGGTGGAGGGTCAACAAACATAAATGTAGGACAAACCCCACGGCCACCAAGCATAGATCTCTCAACCCAAGGCTTTCTTAACGGAACATCAGTAATTGCCTTCACAATTATAGGAGAGTGGGGCTCATCTTCTAGTGATAAAAACTAGACCTAGTTCATCCATTTAAGAGTTTCAGCATCCTCAACTCTGTTTCTTTAATACTGATTTCTTTCTATTAGATATATGACGTACTTATAAACAATTATCTTGATGGTCTCATGGGTTCTTCCCTATCAAACGGGGCTTGGTTTAACCCAAACTAGGTTGACCCGCCACCCTATACATCACCGCCCCCACACCCTCCACTTTTATTGTTTGTTGAAATGCCTATCAACTTTTGTTTACCTTTACAAGAAATTTAGTTTGTACATCCTTTAGAGCCTCTTTCTCACTCTCTTCTGATTATCTCTAGATGTATTTCTGAGCTCAATTGATCTATTTCGGTCACCTACAAGCATTAATATATTTTTTATTTCTTCCTCAAACAATAGATTTTTGAAAATGCATTTACTTGTAAGCACTGGGATACAAAATTCATAGATAATTTTTGTAGTAGATTTCTAAAACACTTGAATGCTCAGTTCAGTTTCTGTAGAAACCACCATCTTTGATATTTTGGTCAAGGGGGGAAAAGGAATGGGAAAATTGTAATGTTCCCGTTTTTATGTGCATCGGAGTTTGAGGGATTTGCCTATATTTGGACCCTCGTAGGCTAATCAAGGTGATAGAGGGGGCCGTTTGGCAGAGTCAGTGGTGTTTCCACTCTGGAGGTCTGTGGTGTCGGGATTGCTCTTCGTTTGAGTCAGATTGACAGACTTACTATTTATAATAAGTACTTATTTGGGGATAGACATTGTTTCTACATTTAGCTGGGCGCCAGAGCAATGGTATCAGTGGAGTGTGGAAACATTTGTAGAGCTTCCAATTTGAGGTACTTACTATTTATAGTAAGTCTATTTTTGGCAGTGTCTATTTGTGGCAGGGCATTATGGCGTCAGACTCAGGCAATGAGTAACTGCATTGCGAGTCATTCATCCGGAGGAATTAATAAGCTATTGTTAATCAATGATTATTAATTAAGTGATAATTAATAGTTAAATGAGCTTATTATTAATTGCTAAGTTATTAAATGTTTATTTAATAAAGTTCGGCGCCAATGTAAGGAGCGATAATAATTAAATATTATTATTCGATGTTACACTTTGTATCAAAAACATAATTGTTTAAGTTATGAGAAGTGTAATGGAGAAGCTACAATTCGATGGAATGAAAAAGTAATAAATAGCCATCATTTGGAGAATTCAATCTATTGGCTTTTATTGTTTTTTCTATTTAGTGAAGTGGTTCGAAGGGATGGATTCAAGGGTTTTAAGATTGGAGGAATGAGAATTTCTTCCAGAAGCTAGCATTTGAAGTTTTGTGAGATACACTGAATTTGTCTAGAGGGCGGGTTTTAAGATTGGAGGAATGAGAATTTCTTCCAGAAGTTAGCAGTTGAAGTTTTGTGAGATACACTGAATTTGTCTAAAGGGCGACTTATCTCAGAGCCCCATTTGTGCTTAAACCATGTTCAATTTGCTAAGAGGGTTTCAGCGTTTACCATCAGAAGTGTTGGCTGTGGGCAACAATCGGTTTGGTGTTGCTGTTCGCAGCCTATAAGAGGGTTGGCATTTGGATAATAGAGAGTTGTCATTGGGCTGCAGGCAGCGGCCACTGATTGGGGGCTGCGTTTGGAATATTAGAGGCACGTTTTGACTTGTGGATGCCTACGTTGCATGATAACCACATTGATATCAAGCAATTTGCCATCATTAGAGAGCTGTGATTTATATTGAGTGTATGCAAGCGTTTCTTTCATATCCAAGCGTCCAGGTTCCAATTGATATTTTGAAAAGGAATTTAGTGTTTCAGAATTTACATTCATTTGGTATTGTAAACTTTGCAAGTAAATGTGAAAAGAATAAGCTACGAATGAAATGCTGAATTGTTTTCTCAATTTTGAATTATTGTAATTTGTTGTTACAAGCTTTGTGATTTGAAATTCATGTAATGGTATTGCAAAACTTTTCAATTACAAATTCACAATTGCATACTCACTTAAGAAAACATCAGTTTTGGTTGCCTGCAAAGTGTTTTGAAAATTGTCAAACATTTAAATTGTAACAATTCAGCGATAGAGCCAAGCAGGCTCTTTACAGTGGTATGAGAGCCGAGGTCTCGAGGTCTAGCCCTGCGGAGCGTGGTGGGCTGTGATGTCCCAGCCTAAATGCAGCGGTGGTGCGGATTCCCGCTGGGCGTGTACCTAGGGCTGGGACCCACCCACAATCGGGCAGCCATGTGTCCATGAGGGGTTTGGCCTGTGCTGGCACTCTGGTGGGACGGATACCCCACTCTTAACGTCGATGGGCGCCATTCACATTAGTTCGGGCTCTAACCCTTAACTTGCACTAAATTAACATTGATGAAATTGATGAATTACCTTTTGATATTTTCATCAATTTGTAATCGATATTTAATAGTCTTCACATTACTCTTCATCAAAAGCATCACAAACAACATGAAACGAAGATTGGAGTGCACAAAGACCAAATCCTCAACTTATTTTGCACCCAATCAATAGTCTTAACCAAGTGGATGGAGTATGTACTCCCATTCTACACAACTGAAAAAGAACTTGAAACTTGTTGAATTTGCATACAGCATTTACAATTACAAAACATAAATTATAAATTAAAAAATTATAATATATAACAATGAACGAAAAAACAAGAAAAATATAAAAAGATGCATGCATGTATCACCATTCATGAGCATCTTTTTGTACTTTTCTCGAAGAGCCCAAAAATCGTGCCTCCTTGAAGATATAATGTGGCCAAACTCACTCAAGATAACAATTTATATATCTACACAGAAATATTCTTTCAAATGCAGACTAGTAGCCAGCAGCAACCTCCTCATCCTTATATGGTACCACCCTCCATGGCAAGGAAAGTTTTGCTATAATACTTTGGAGACAAAGCAAATGGTGGGAGATGCAAGAGTGTGGTCATCATGTTCCAATGGTCAACAATGATGTCATCTTGTTACATTACATCATAAATTTCACCATACATGAACGCCCTATATCAGTGTACCTAATCATGGTGATGATGGGCTCAGTGAAACTCAAAACATTTTACACACAAGCCCAAAATCTACAATCAATGCTTTGACTTTCTAGGCTCTCTTTGCACTTGAGTGCCTCCATACACTCCAAAGACTATTGATAAACCTAGCACTCAATGCATTTCCGACCTTCACAAACAGTCTTAGGATGTTTGTGTAATACAAAACCAAGTTTCAGCAAGGTGTTTAAAAAGACATACATACATACATTTATAGACACACACACACACATATTTAAAGGTAGATAATGTGTTACATATCAGCAATTAAAAATTAATTTCAATTACCTTCACCAACTCAAAGTTGGAGGTCTTGAAGATGCCTTGTGGCATATGATGATTAGTCAAATACATTTAAATCTCCTCAGCCTCTATGTTGATTTCTTTGACCCACTCAATCTATGTGCCAATCTTTTGTGATATCAAATTGAGCGAGTGAAAAGCACATAGTGCCCAAAAAATATACCTATGCATACCCTCCACTGAAGAGCCAGCTAGCCTACAATTTTTAGCATTGTCAATTATGAATTGGACAACATTTTTAGGGCCTTGAACTGAAGAACCAGCTAACCTCCAAAAATATTGCCCCTTTAGGGACATTAAAATCACATTGATAAATAATCTATTTTTGTAATCTTTCCATCCATCACGAATGATGGACACCATAGTTCCACGACTCTGAGTCCCAGCAAGTCTCGAGCCGAGTGACCGTAGCTGAGTCCCAATGACTGAGGACTCTCAAAGAACTCTCTCTAGGCGAGATGTAATGTCCCCGTTTTTAGGCGCATTGGAGTTTGAGGGATTAGCTTATATTTGTGACCCTCGTAGGCTAATCAGGATGATAGAGGGGGTCGTTGGTAGAGTCAAGGGTTAATATCCACTCTGGATGTCTATAATGCCGAGATTGCTCTTCGTTTGAGTCAGATTGACAGACTTATTATTTATAGTAAGTGTTTATTTTGGAATAGTCATGGTTTCTACTTTTAGCAGGGCGCCTGAGCATTGATATAAGTTAGGGTTGTGGAAACGTTTGCAGAGCTTTCACTTTTAGGGATTTACTATTTATAGTAAGTCCATTATTGGCCAGTTACTATTTATGGCGGGGCATTATGGCGTCTCGCTCAGGCAGTAAATATTTGCATTGCGAGTTATTCATCCGGGAGATTTAATAAGCTATTTGTTAATTGATGATTATTTATTAAGTTATACTTAATTAATAATTAAATGAGCTTATTCTTAACTGCCAAGTTATTAAATGATTATTTAATAAAGTTCTTTTGGTGCCAATGTAAGAAGGGATAATAATTAAGTATTATTATTCAAAGTTTACATTTTGCATCCAAAATGATTATTTAAGTTATGCAAGTGTATAGGATAAGTTTCAAGTTCGAATTGCTTGGAGAGAATATAAAGTATTTCGGTGAAGAGCAAAGAAATTATTCATTCATGATATTTTCGGTTTTGGTGAATTGGTGGAAAGACTTGTCTAAGGGTTGGAAGAAAACCGATCTGCAAGATCAGAGAGTTCTTGCAAGATTTTTTGATACTATGAATCAGCACTTTAGCTGGTGAAATGTGTCACTCAGCGGCTGAACATCATCCATCGAGTGTATGTGTTATATGCAAGAGGATTTGTGGTAAACCAGTAAGGTATAGAGGAAACCACAAATTCCATTTAGTGTTTTAATGTTACGACCATCATTATATTTTTTTTTACATATTCAAATTCGATAGTAAGTGCCTATGCATGTAATAAGACAAATTAGCAGGGTTACCCGGGGAGGCGTCCTCGGCCTAAATCCCCAAGTTTCCGGAACGGGGACGTCCACGGGACTTGGGGATGGCTTGGAGACATCCCCACGCCGTCCCCAAATTTCAAAAAAAAGTTGGGAACGTCCTGGGGACTTGGGGACGGCCACCCAAAAATCTGGGGACGGCTGGGGACGCCGTAGACCGTAGACGTCCCCCGCGTGTCCCGGGGACTTCCAGCCATCCCCAATCAAAAAGGCCCAAAAAAAAAAAAAAAAAACTTAAAAAGCCAAAAAGGCTTCCATAGGTGGGG
>MU226069.1:537715-551865 GCA_018584345.1 Thuja plicata | reverse complement strand
CAAAGATGAAATATTGATATTCAAATATCATAAAGATGATCATGATTACAATCAACAATGAGTAGCATGATATCAATCATGATTCATGATTCAAATTACATATCAAAATGAGTACAACTACAAAATCTGAAAATCATCACATCAAAATGTAAGGAAGGGAGGTCTCTAATCATCCCCGAAGCCAAAGTCCTCATCACTAGAACTATCGAACTCCTCATGGTCAAGTTCCGCCAAAGGAACAGCAATTAGCAAATCAAATTTTATTTTAAAACTTTAAAAAAATGCACTTTTTAAGTCTGCCGCCGGCCGCACCCCGTCGAGTACCGAAGTACTGTACCGGTACCGAAGTACCCGACGGGTGCGGCGGGGAAACGGCAAAGCTCGGGCGGCGGTGGGGGTACTCCGGTACTCCGGGGTTTTGAGCTGGGTACGCGGAGTACCCGTCCCGGGGACGTCCCGGTACCCGGTACTCCGGGGTTTTGGGCCGGGTACGCGTCCCCGGGTTACACTGCTATTTATGGTAGGGCATTACAGCATCTAGCTCAGGCAGCAAATATCTGCATTGCGAGTCTGGCTCAGGCAGCAAATATCTGCATTGCGAGTCTGGCTCAAGCAGCAAATATATACTATTTATTGATGATTTATACTTAATTAATAATTAAAATGAGCTTATTATTAATTGCCAAGTTATTAAATGATTATTTAATAAAGTTCTTTTGCCGCCAATGTAAGGAGGGATAATAATTAAATATTATTATTCAAAGTTTACACTTTGCATCCAAAATGATTAATTAAGTTATGCAAGTGTGTAGGAGAAGTTTCAAGCTTCAATTGCTTAGAGAGAATATAAAGCATTTCGGTGAAGAGGAAATCGGTTTTGGTGAATTGGTGGAAAGACTTGTCTAAGGGTTTGAAGAAAACCGATCTGCAAGATCAGAGAGTTCTTGCAAGAATTTTTGATACTTTGAATCGGCACTTTAGCTGGTGAATTGTGTCGCTCAGCGGCTGAACATCATCAGTCGAGTGTATGTGTTATATGCAGGAGAGTTTGTGGTAATTACTAATTGTTGATGATTCGTTACATTCAGATCAGCATTGATGCACTTTGAATTGGAGCCTTTTGCCAACGAATTGTGTGAAGTCGGTTCTAGACTGCCTAATGCCATTGGAGAGTTTGGTTGGAAATTGATACAGTTTTCTGGTAATAAAATCTGGGTTTGCAAAACCTCAAGGTCTAGCAGCTGCGGCTTGCTCTCTTCATTGCTGGAATCAAAGTTCGAAGCTGCCTTTAGTCTCTTCCTTAACCGCGGCCAGCTTCAGTAAGGTGTAGAGGAAACCACAGGTTCCATTTAGTTTTTTTAATGTTATGACCAGCATTGTATGTTTTGTTTTTACATGTTCAAATTCGAGAGTAAGTGCCTCTGCATGTAATAAGACAATATAGTGAACGTACTATCTATGCCTATGTATGTGGCGTGAATTGCATTTGGTTCAGAAGTTTGTTAGTTAATTTCATTGTAATTGGTGATTCTCTTTATTTGGAAAAGGCGAAAACATATATATATCAAGACAATACAGAGTTCGTGCAATTTGCAGTTGAGTTCAATGTTAGAGCCAGGCACGCTCTTATAAGCCAGTTGAGTTTAATTCTCTTGTATCCCTCACCTTTGAAGAAAAATTAAGCAACCTTTGAATCACAACAATGGCAACTTCGAGGCAAACAATGTTGTTTTGATCTTTTATGTTTATAAAATGAAAACAAGTGATATGTCCTCGCTTTAGGGCAAATCCGTGCTATTGTATTTATTTAGTTTAAAAAATATTAAAAGTGCTTCTTATTGTATTTCTTTTTGACTGGTACTTATTGTTTTTCGTGCCCAGTTCATACCCTAGTAAAACCTTGGGGAAAACAAGCCTTGGCCCCAACTCCAAATCTGAACCCAAATCTGGACCCATATTGGTACAGACGGTTTCCTGGAGGACCCAATAACATAGACGAAAAACCAATGTTAGATGAAATGAACAATGATAAATGTCAAAAACTCCACTAACTCATGAAATATATACCTTTGTTAATCATGAAGCATACAATCAAAGATTCAACTTTCTAAGCCAATAACCAAGAATTTCAATGCCACATTGATATTTTCATGCAACTCAGTATAGTGTTTTTTTGCATAAATTTGCATCAAGCCTTCACTATTAATAGACACTTAATAAGAACAAGGTGACTTTGGAGCAAGAACAAATCTTAGCATACTAATTTAGTAGGTTTTATCAAATAAAGCTATTCTTCAAAATTCAAATAATCCATCACAGCTAAACCTTTTTGTTTCCCATTTTTAGATAATGGTTTTATAAACACTAACAATGGTTGATGAAGTTGAATACCTGCAGAAAATCCTGTAGCTGAAATGGATCTAATCCAGGAGAAGGATACCAAACCTGAAATAGCATAATTGCAAGCGCAAGATGAATCAGATCCATTTTATCATACAACTAAAAACACCAACAGCAACAAGTACTGAATTTAAAAAATAAATATCTCATGAAAAACTATCCCAAAGCAATTATCACAAATTTCTAAACAGCAAGGTCATCCACCTGCATTCCACGGTGACCATAGTCCAACCAAGAAACCTCATCAATGAGATTTTCTTTACCCTCTGACAGTTCACAGGTTACCCAAAACAGTTCTACAGAATCAGTCAGCTCCCGTTCACGACCTTCATCTAAATCAAGCAATGAAAGTTCGCCATTCAAACGCAGAATCAAGCATCTGCTTCCATGCAAAAAAAATCGTCGATATTTGAGTGCTAGACAATCAACACTATAGAGCAGACAACTGAGTTACATCATCCTTCATGCTAAATTGTACCTCTTAGGCTGCCTCTGAAAAGTCTCTGAACCAGATTCTATCTTATTATCTCTTGGTGTCATTTCAGATCTAGAAAATAATGTCCCGTCCTTTGGGAAATGATCAGGAATGAAGCGCATTGCAACAGGGTGTTTCTTTGCTGTCATGATAGAAAGTTCCCGTACTGCAGATAGCTGTTTGTCATTTTATTATAGCAGATGTAAAGGAATATATGCCATATCAAACTAAGAAGTATCTTTCAAGACTTATGTTCCTTAACGAAAGAGGCAGCCAAAAGAGAAATTTGAATAATTGAAAGCGTTTATAGATGTAACTGTGTAGGAGTTTGATCTTAAGAGTTGACACAAAAGACTCTTACACAGTTGCACCCAGAAGAACTTTTGATAGTTATCATGGATCCTAAAAATATAATGTCAACTATTTGGATCTCTACTGAGATCCAGACTAAAGGAAGCCAACACCAACTGAAACAGAATACAGATATTTTTCAAACAAACTACTATCAAACAAGCTCAAGTATGGATTAAACCTGCAAAACTGGAGAGTTCGAGGGTGATAACTCGCCAGAAAGTTGAGCATGGAAAACATGAACATCAAAAGGCCGATATGTTACAAGAATATAATCTTGGCATATATCCATCACCATAGGCCTACCCAAGAGAACCCTTCGACAAAGCAGGGAGGTTTGATCAAGATGATATCTTGGATAAAAGAGCAACTCATAACTGAAAACATAACACAACAAATTGTCACCACAATGCTAGTCAATTCAAACCTTAAAGTACTATATAGTAGATGCTAAAAATCAACATTTAAGAGCTGTAACAATGCAAATAATCTTAGAGAAAGCACAGCAGAAGACTCTAAAGATTTCCTTTCCCAAGACTCTCATCTCTTAAACATTAATAAAAAGCAATGCAAATATATCATATTGACGATATCTGTCAGCAAACCTTCAGTTACCTACATTACAACCTGTTAGTGTTTATATTGTTCTTCAACCGGAGAGAAATTTACTAACCCTAGCTAAACAATGTTAAAAAGAAATTATATAAAAAAGAGACGCAAAACACATTCTTCAAATACAGAGCTTCATAACTCACAGCCTTGTTACTTTAATTTCAAAAAGCACATCATAAACATCAACGTACTACTGCATTTAAATTCCTTAATAAGCAATTGCAAAGATACAGTAAGTGGTGTTAAATAAGGTCATTCAAATTCAAACATAGTAGTATTATAACTAGCAACTACTACTTTAGGGAAGAGTCAAGGCATTAGGGAAGAGTCAAGGCATTAACAGGAGTATATATAAGATGAATCAACCAGTTGTAACCAGTGTTATGAAACTTGGCAATTACTTGCCTGGAATCATGAGTCTGAGTTTAAAAACCCTATCACAGTGATACGGATTCAAATCACTTAACTGGTAAACCTAGTCTAACTGAGCCTCAACTTTCTTGAAAATTAAAACACAATGGGGAAAAACTTATGAACTTCTATAGCTTGTTTCCCCTTGTCCAATAAATTTATCAATATCCTCCCTCTCACTCAAACCTCGCTCTTCTTCTGAATTTTCGTTTTTTTTATGAAAGAGCTCACTTTCCTTGGGCAAGATCTGGATAATATTGTATTTTCTGTGAATTTTTTGCATAGACAAAGCTGATGGAAGAGATTAGCTTACATTTTAACATATTTTCAAGCAACCAAACATATTCAAACAGTGAATGAAACAATATAAATTTTTCCTACATATAAATTCGAACTGGGAAATCTAAAATGGAAATAAATTAAAAACCCTGCATTTATATCTTTTTCTTCGGAATTTTTTCCTTCCATTTCATTTTCATTTTTTATATCTATATCATAGAAGCTTAATTCAAACCTGCCACTGTTTCTTCCTCTCTACATGTGAGTTTAAATGTTTAATATGAATTTAAATGCGTAATACGTCAGAGCTAAAAAATAAAAGACCCCGATTGCAAGCACATTGATCCAGCCATGCAGAAAGAGAAAATTTTACTCATAGTGTGTACAATTTTTCAGAAGAGACAATCACCAAGTCCTTTACATACTCCTATTTCCCACTTCTGTGGAATATGAGGTGTAAGGCCCTTTTGGGATACTTACACGGAAAGTATGGATGGGGAAATCTAAACTAACAATATTTTTAATTTTTAATTCATTCCACACTGCACATTCTACACTATAATTTCTACTTTTTCATCATTTGCACACGGAGCGCTAAAATTTTATGCACTTCTCCACTTGAACACAGAGCACTACGATTTCTGATAAATATGTTGGCTTGCAGACACAGTACATACAAATTTATATTTGCCTAAAAAACTTTTATAAACTTGTACCTGTAAACCTGGCATACCCTGAAATCCTGTATAGATAAACCGATTTGCTCCAAACCCTTATAATGCAAGCTTTCACGTCAAATTTGAATTCTGGGTCAATCCACCTCTAAATCTTTTCTGCACAAACAATCATCCTCAATGAAACACAGTATCGGCTAGGGAGGAATCTTTCACCACTAAAACCAATCTTACCTTAGGGTTTCATCTAAGCTGGAAGATATGAACATAAAACCTCAAAAAGAAAATAGACTACGTTGCAAGATGTGCCTCCTGCAAGCCCGCACTGGTGCAGATGCACGTATGGATGCACATTGGGTGCACACAGGGTGTGCTCCTAGCCCTGCATGTTGCCAGGATGTGCAGCCCCGCCCATCTGGCCACATCCGCAGGGCTAGATGTGCATCCTATGCGCACCCAGTCGGCACTCGAGCGCATTAGAAAATGGTAAGCAGTGTAACACCGGCGTGGGGGGACGTCGCGACCTCGGGACATCAGGACGAGTTTCTGAGATGGGAAAAAAAGGGCCTGAATTTAAGGACGGGGGGGGGGGACAACGGTGAGGGGACGGGGGNGGGGTGCTGCATAGTGCATACTATACATATAGAACTTGAAATGCTAGTTATGAAATGATGTTTCGGTATAACATACCAAATTGATTCTTGAAATACAGTAATACTTGAACCATTGAACATTCAACATAGTAACATAGAACATAGTTACATACCCAATACTATAGTAACATTCAAAAATCAAAATTCAAGTTATCAACTAGTAGGATTTTCATTTATATTAGTTCTATCAAAGATTCAAATATCATAAAGATGATTACTATGAGTAGCATGATTACAATGAGTAGCTGGTGCGGGGACATTCCCGGGATGGGTACTTGGGTACTCCAAGTACCCATTCCGGGAACGTCTCCACACCGAGTACTCTTGGGTTTTGGGCCAGGTGCGCGTCCCCTGGTTTCACTAGCGGTAAGTCAAAAAGTGAAGTAAAAAAGTAATTAAAGAGTATTTTTTTCTCCTCAACCCTAAAACGGCCCTTTATAAGGCCTTCCAAAACAAAAAATCATTTTGCATCTTATTTTGCTCTCAACATATTTTCTCTCCATTTTGGCATTTGAAAGGGAGGTGATTTTTTCGAAGGAGATCATTTGTAGAGTGCCAAATAGCATCCACAAAGAAGATTTAAGCATCTAAGGAAAGCATTTAAACCCTGTTCTTTAGTCTTTTGATGAATTTTTTCAAGTTTGTGAAGAAGTTTTTCTAGTTTGTTTCTTTTTTTTAATTGAATGCAACAATGGCTAGCAGTCAAAGTTCAATGGGTGTGGAAGGAAGCCAAAAATTCAAAATTGATAAAGGATCTCCTTTATAGAGACATACCACGAGAATTTTCACAAGTTCTTGAAGGTGGGGGATATATTTGGAAGTGCAATTTTTGTAATGTACAATATAATAGCTCTTATTCCCGAGTGAAACTTCACTTTAAGGGCCCTGATGGTAAAGGGATTAATATGTGTGAGAGCCCAAAGAAAAAGGGATTGTCTCCTGTAGAAATGGTGGGATTCATAAAAGAACAAGAGGCTGACAAATTGGTTGCAAAAGGAAAACAAAGTGCTTATACTTCCAGAAAGAAAAACACAATGAAATTACCCTCTCATATAGTAGCCGCCTCCAAACATCCCTTCTTGCCTATACCCTCTACGGAAGATGAAGATGAAGAACAAATTCCCACCCGCAAGAGAGATCCATTGGACGGGGAATTTAAAATGGAAGCAAGAGATATTGCTGAATAAAAAATTGCACGTTGCGTCTATGCCGATGGTCTTCCATTCAACTTGGTGAGATCCCCATATTGGCGAGATTACTGTCAGTAATAAATAGTGCACCTCCTAGTTTCACAAGTCTTGGGTATGAAAAGATGTGTACCACCTTATTGCAAAGAGAAAAGAAATTTGTAGAGGCCTAACTGAAACCAATTAGAGATTCTTGGATTGAATCAGGTGTTTCTAATGTTTCCGATGGATGGAAAGATTGCAAACATCATCCATTGATAAATGTTATTGCGGTGTCCCCCAAGGGGGCAATGTTTTTTAGGATGATTGATTGTGAAGGGGAAGTCAAAGAAGCAGAGTTCATTTCCAAGATCCTCATTGACTCCATAGAGATGGTGGGTAATGAGAATGTGGTCCAAGTAATTACGAACAATGCAAAAGTTGCAAGGCTGCAAGTGCTTTGGTTGAGGCACTGTGGACAATACACTCCCTCAACTTGGTGATGCAAGCAATTGGCACCCAAATAGAGTGGGTGAAAGAAATATACCAAGAGGCTAAGGAGATCCAGATGTTTGTTGATTAACCACCATATGTCACAAGCAATTTTCAGAACTTTCTTGAGATTGGAATTGTTGAAGGTAAATTTAATTTATTTAGTTTCAATTATGTCATGTTTTACATAGTTAAATAAATAAAAAAACTGTGTTATTTACATATTTTTAATGTGTTATCAACTTACTATAACACGTTGTTAGGTTGTTGAGACCCGATTTGCATCACATACAATTGTTATGAGACGACTTGTGAAGGTGCGAGAGGCGTCGGGAGAAATAGTTATTAGCAATCAGTGGGGTATATGGAAGCAGTCAAATTCAAAGAGGGTCCAAAAGGTCAAGTCATTGATCTTGGATGACGATTGGTGGGTTCGTGTGGAATATGTATTGGAATTCACCGAAAATATCATGTCTGTGCTTCAATTTGTTGATACAGATGCACCATCCATGGGGAATGTCTATGATAGCATGGACACGAGGTTGGAGAAAATAAAAGAGGTAATACAAAAGAGAGAAAATGGTCCTAAAAAACCTTTCTCAAAAGGGTGGAAGCAATCATTCTTCATTGTTGGAACAAGATGACCATGCCATTGCACCTCCTTACATATGCCCTATCTCCAAGGTACTATACCTATTATGCACTTTCTATCCCATGGAGAGTACCACCCTATAGAGATTCTAAAGTTGCTAATGGGTACAAGAGAGCATTTAGTAGACTCCTCAAAGATCCAGAAGTGGAGACAAGTGCTAGGCAAGAATTTGGCTTGTTTGTCTCAGGAAAAAATCATACCCCTTGTGCTATCAAAACCAATCCAAAATGGATGCTACTACATGGTGCTACCTCCATGGTCAAGATTAAATGTACCTCCAACCTCTTGCAATCAAGATCCTCTGACAAGTTTTTTTTTTGTTTTTTTGTTGCCACTTTTATTGTAGAATTTAATACTTGCCATCTTGAATTTATCTTGCATTTTTTATTTTTATATTTTGTTGGTTTTCTCTCGAGGTTGCAAGTTCTTCTACCACTGATCGGAATTGGAGTACATACTCCTTTATCCACTCAGTGAAGTGTAACTGGTTGGCTGCAAAAAGAGCTGAAGACTTGATGTATATTCATTCTAATTTGCGTCTTTTGTCATGTAAGGATCCCCAATACAAGCAGGGGGCAGCGAAGCTTGGGGATGTTGCACCTGAGTTTGCCAACTTGGATGCAACCATTCAAGATCTTGCTAGAGCCACTATGGATGATGTGGATGATGATGATGACTTATTTGAATAAGTTTGATCTATCAATTCGCATTTGAGATTTATCTTTGGCATTTGGTATTGATCAATGATGAAGTATCATACTATGAAATGATTTAGTTTTACAATTCTGTATATTTCTCTTATTTTTTTGTATATATAATACATACATACATACATACATACATACACACACATATATACCCAAACGCATTTAAATCCCAAAAAAAAATTCACACATCCACGTACCGGATTCGCGTACCCACATTCATCCCCGCACCCAAACCGGTAACTGAGCAAATAATTTGTGATGCATCTAGGAGCCAAAGACACCAAAAAAATTGCCAAGAAGCAACAAAACTAAAGGACTGGAATATCATTAGACGCCACAGAGAAACATTGCAACTTCAACTTCCAACAAAGCGGCTATTTCATCTTTGCAGTAATGATTTAATTTTTGCCATCTGCTACAACCACTAATTTCACTACAAAGAAAAAAATATTCATTTCTGATCTCTCTCCTGCCAAAATCCAGATTTTAATTTCCCGTACCATTCAGGAAATTGCCACAGACTAGAAAAACCAGAACACTTACACATCATATAATATGTTCATTGACTCTGCAATTGATAGCTAACACCCATTTATGGGATTTCTATTCGTTACAGTTTCATTTGATCCTCTTTATCTAAACAAGGCCATCATTTTACACATAAGGACACTACAGTAACATTCAAAAATAAAAATAATTGAATTTTCCATAATATTTTTTGTCAAATTGCACTGACCCTAGAACGATAAAGCACAATCTAGATGTTTTGTTTTGCTTGTTCTTATATTAAAAACAATTAAAACTAGAGCGATATCAATTTCTAGATAAGGTTACAGATCTGACAGAAAGAGATCTCAACAATCCCAGGATTACTTTAAGAAAGTATTTGCTGTATCTTCATTATGTCAATTTGTGGAAGTGGATCATTTTAATACTTAATATACATAAGATTCAACACCTCCACGATTAAACTGGAACTTTAGAACTATGTTTCTGTGGCAAATCTTGTTTTTCAAATATTCATTCTGCAGAGTTTGTTTTTCTATGCATTTTTAAGAGCTTTGAAAATTAAGGACATGGGTTGACACCCCACATGTTGCAAGTCCATTACAACAAAATTAAATAGAATTACATAAAGATGTAAAGCAAGACTTCATTTCATGCATGCCATTATAATAACTGAGTAACCTAATGTAGAATGCAACTTCAAAGCAAATGCATTCAATTTAATCCATCAGAAAATCATTAGTTTGAATATTAAGACAAAAAAAGTCTCACACACAATTACTAAGGAATATACTTATGTGTTGGAAGATCGTTATAGTTGCAGGGGACTACTATTTTTCCAAGCCATAACAAACATATACAATGAATCCTCTGCTCAAGCCTAAGCAAAGTCTGTTTTTGAAATATGCATTCACAAGAGCTTTGGAAAACAAGGGCATGGGTTCAAACCCCGCATGTTGCAAGTCCATTATAAGAAAATTAAATAGAATCACATAAACATGTAAAGCAAGACTTCATTGCATGGATGACATTATAATAAACGAGTAACCTAAATGTAAAATACACCTTTCAAAAGAAAATGCATTCAATTTAAAACATCAGAGAATCAACTGCTTAATATTAAGCCAGAAAAAGTCTCACACACAATTACTAAGGAATACACTTACGTGTTGGAAGAATCATTATAGTTGCAAATGACTACTATTTTTCCAAGCCATAACAAGCCTACACAATGAATTCTCTGCTCTTGGGTAACATCCCCAAACACACGCCACCTTTTCGCTCGCAAGTCATACAGTATCATCCCTTGACGACCAGCAATAGCCAAGTACATCCCATCTTTGCTAGCAGCTACATGCAACACTGGCCAGTTCTGAGAAATATAGGATACCTGTACCAGAGACAAAAAATTACTACAAGGCCATCAGCTACCATTATTTTTAGTATGAAGAAAGGAATATGATACAAAATGCAGATAATTCATGAAAGAGAATTGCCGCTTAACTGGAAGAACAAGATGTTGAAGTTTAAGTTCGTCGTCATCTTCTGACTGCACGATAAGCACTCGATCTTCAGCATAAATCACCTGTCGCATGTGTGTGGCACCTGAAATACCTCTATTTAGACAACATTTGCCAAATGGTATGGCTAGAACTCTTTCTGCAGTCCGTTGTTCAACTGCAAAAAGTCTATATCCATATTCATCCCATCCCATGCATGCAACACCCCCAACCATAGGTTCGCATTTATATTCTTGGTTTGACTTTAGCATTGGAGATGAAGCAGAATTTATGCCAATTTGACGAATAGTACTCATCAGACGACACCCTGATGCAGACCACACTGTAAGTCCCCTAAGTTTCCACCCAACAGCAAATGCACAATTGTCTGGTGTCCATGCTATACAGTTGACTGCTCCAGTGTCTTCTACAGAGTAGCTACAATAAAAGTAGTTGGTTAATATATAGTTTCATGGGCAAATATTTCCATTCTTGTAAAGTCTTTACCAGTTGAATTCCATAGGCAACTCTTCCTATGCTTAAAATTTATTTGAAAAATGCATTCTTACTCGATACAAGATGAAAATTTATTTTAGAACATCATGTGAATGCATGGTACCTACTTGATACTTGTAATCTTAAAGCTTACAGAGATTATAGCACAGCATAAAATTTAAATAACCAAGCATTCTTTATACTGTGTAAAGATTACAAATATTGCTTGGTCAAACATCATATAGACAAAGTCAGCACCAAACAAAACTCAAAAAACAGCAAAGAACTATTCTGCAGTAGCAACCAGAAACCAGCAACCAAACCGTCAATGTCAAGATTATCAAAATGCAAGACCCAAACCAAAAAATAGTATCAAGAAAAACAACATTCAGAGTCCAGACCATGTACATTGTACCAGATCATTGTAAATTATTCACATAGCCAAAACAGGAGCCATATACCATAGAGAAAATATTTAAAACAATCATATAATCAGTCTTCATGTTTCGAGTCTTGTTCTTTGAAGAAATTTTCTTGTCCAAAATCTCTAATGTATCGGTGAGCTTATCCTTTGTTAAATGGATTTTGTATGCCACACATTCCTGCAGCTAACAGTCTGAACAACCTGTAAAGCACAGAAGAGTACAGAAAGCTAACTTCATCTCTACCTCTGAATGAAAAACCAGAAGGAAGAATAATAAGAAAAGTAACAGCTGTTGAACAACTAGCAGGAATACTTGTCTCATTTGTGTCAACATCGTGAGTGTGAAACAAATCCGGACCATGGTTTACATTTTGAGCATCTACAGCCCAGCTTTAAAATGTCCATTTGTTTATTATGTTCAACAAGAGAAGGTATAAGACCACCATCAGTCACACGAACTTTTTAATGTCATCTACATCAGCACCAACCTGTGACACAAAACTAGAATGTGACTTCTCAAAGAAGACAATGACATAACTTCTGTCATCATGAAACACATCCTTATTTCTAGCAGTCCACAGATATCAAAGAATTTCAAAAAACATCACAAGCCAGAGTTCATAAAAATTTATGTTTGACAGTGCTAGAAAAGGAATCAAAAGTAGCATCAAACCAACGATTTACTTGTTTACACAAAACTTAATCTAAGGCATGAAAAAACATTCCAAACTAGTTCAGGAAAGGGGCAGTCAAAAAAAAGGTGCTTGACAGACTCAACATTTTCATCGATAGGTCAATGTTTCATTGTTTAGCAACAACAGGGACACCACAACTGTTAATGCAAGCAAACAATAAATATATTTGAAACTGGCCTTCATCAAGTTGCGGCCACCTATCTATCTAATGTTAGCAAACCAATTTCACACTGAACCTACAAATCGAGTGAAGAACCATTTACAGCAATGCTTGGCAACATTGAGTATTTTCAAGCAGATCAAATTCCCTTATGAGATTATCCCAAGAGATAACACCCTGAGCCCCCAAAATACGGTCATATCATCTAACTCCTTTAAGATTCCAAATTTTCGCTAAACAGCCTCTTGTAAGAGCCAAATGTCTGTCATTGTACTGCAAATTCCATCAAATGCATTTTTAGGGCAAGAACGAGTTTCCACTATCAGAATAAGCAACATACCCAGGTGTATACCTCTTAGCTAACTCTCAGCTTACTGAATTGGCAGAGAAAAAGGTCACCACCTGACATAGCCTTGAAAGACCTACACAGAATGTCAAAGTGATAAAAATAATATAAAATACGTTTGAACTTAGGAGTACGAATAGTCTATCTTAACAGAATTTTCCAAGGCTCGCCCCCAAACAATTCCATTATGATCCACTTAACAGCTAAAGCTGTACCATGCAATAACTCAAGCCCCCAATAAGGTCGATGGACAGTGCTCCTCACGATGGTCTATGTGCAGCACCCCTTGCATGTTCCCTATCAAGGTACAAGGTAGGACCGAGGATTAAGGCCACTACAACCAATCCCAAACTAAGGCCTTTGAAACCATACAAACATTCATTGTTTACACAAAATAATCCAAGCAATACAAATGATGAGCTATACAATTTTTCGGTATTCCTCAACTACTTGGTACTCTCTCTTCCTCTTGCTCTCGCTCTCCTCTTGCTATTGCTCTCACTTTTCCTATCCTAATATTCTCACTTGTTGATGTTTTGTGTAGCTATGGGTGAGGGTCATAGGTGTTGACACGGGAGACCACTACACATTTTGTTTGATCATCCTCCCTAGCTAAGAGGGAGTGTTAATGTTTGTAGCTTCAGTCGTATGATCATTTAGAATACATATACTATATGTTGATTAATAATAATATATTATATATGTTTTATTATTATTAATCATATGAAATTTAATATTCAATATTAATCTATTATATTATTCTAAATTAATAATTGATTGATGAAACATTATAAGATTGATTAAATTATAATTAATGGGAAGAGGCATGTCCTTTAAGGACATGCCTCTCTAAAGGCATATATACATAATCAATTGTCATTATTTTAATCTCAATAATAATGAATAGACATGTCCCACTCCTAGCCGCATTCCCAATATAAATCATGGGACATGTCTCTCCTAGCCTCATTCCCAATATAAATGAAAGAGAGATTGTTGCATTTGAAAAACACATACAACAGAGCGCTATTACATTTGCAGCTATCCTAAAACTTAACATGGTATCAGAGCCAGACTGCAAATGTAAGAGAGTAGTTTGTTGATGGTGAATGTGTGATTGTCTCAGAAAATACAGTCTCAGTAAAAGGACCA
>MU226069.1:518223-537343 GCA_018584345.1 Thuja plicata | reverse complement strand
TTGATGTATATGGACCTTCATTGAAGCAACTTGTGTCAAGGATGTTGATGTGCAAATAAGTATCTATTATCCTTGAATATTACATTTATCTACTCATTGTAGTCTCTCTCTCATCTATATTTCTATACGTACTATAAGAATTATTTGCCTTGATATTTTCTAGGGATGCTCTTGCAGCAAAGGAAGATTGATATCAGATTCAGAGGGAGTCTGACACTTCAGAGGTAACTTTGGACGAGGAGCTCAGAAGATTGATATCAGATTCAGAAGGTCTAATAGTTCATCTTAAGAAATCTTGGATAAAAAGATCAACAAATTGATATATGCTCAATGAGTTCTTCTTTGTGAGAGAAGTTCAAGGTGAAATCTCTTGTTTCCACCCTCTGCGTTGAGGCATGATGGATGTCATGTGTGTGACTCCATGTTTTTTAATGGGTCTGCCCCTGTGTACATCATGAGGAAGTGACGACTTCCAAATGATTATCACTTGTATTTGTTAGAGTTATTGGAAGGTGACGACCTTACAATAACTTGACCTTCTATTGTGATAGACATCGTGTGATGGCTGAAACAGATCACAATAGATGATTTCCTACATGGTAGATTCATTTCCTTAAACAGACCATTGACCTTCTATTGTGATAGACATCGTGTGATGGTTGAAACAGATCACAATAGATGATTTCCTACATGGTGGATTCAGTTCCTTAAACAGACCATTGACCTTCTATTGTCATAGACATTGTGTATGGCTGAAACAGATCACAATAGATGATTTCCTGCATGGTGGATTCAGTTCTTTAAACAGACCATTAACCTTCTATTGTAATAGACATCGTGTGATGGCTGAAACAAATCACAATAGATGATACCTTACATTAAGGATACATTACCTACGTAAATTTTTGAGTTATGGTGAATATCATGAGACTTGATATTCTTAGTCAAACCATATCTCTTGATATCACGATGAGGTGATATCTTCTCTCTTAAAACTAATGGATCTTTTGTGAATTGCATTTTGATCATTTTTATCTTCTCTAGCTAAGAGGGAGTGTTGATGTTTTGTGTAGCTATGGTGAGGGTCATAGGTGTTGACACGGGAGACCACTACACATTTTGTTTGATCATCCTCCCAAGCTAAGAGGGAGTGTTAATGTTTGTAGCTTCAGTCGTATGATCATTTAGAATACATATATATTATTGTTGATTAATAATAATATATTATATATGTTATATTATTATTAATCATATGAAATTTAATATTCAATATTAATCTATTATATTATTCTAAATTAATAATTGATTGATGAAACATTATAAGATTGATAAAATTATAATTAATGGGAAGGACATGCCTCTCTAAAGGCATATATACATAATCAATTGTCATTATATTAATCTCAATATTAATGAATAGACATGTCCCATGAAGGGACATGTGGGACATGTCTCTCCTAGCCTCATTCCCAATATAAATGAAAAAGAGATTGTTGCATTTGAAAAACACATACAACATAGAGTGTTATTACATTTGCAGCTATCCTAAAACTTAACATCACTCTTGCTAACTTTCTCATTTTTTCAAACTGCTTGGTGTGTGGACAAGGCCCATAAACCACTAGGGATAGGGTTACAAGCACAAACATCAAAATAAATGTTTTTTTCAAAATACAACTTTTGAGTTAAATGATCTAGGGAGTGCCTGAGCAATTCTGAAGCAATCAAGTGACCTGACTAAATCACTTGAGGATCCTAGGACCATCTCCTTGTAGTCCTCAAAACAAGAGGACGCGCCAAAAATGTGATGTCTTTGAGGGAGGCATCCCAAGAACGTTCCCTAACAAGCGACAGTGGTGGTGGAAGGATGTTTATCCCCAATCCCCACAACTCAAGGGTGTCCCTTTCCTATAAATTAGATTTTCAAGGGGGAACACATCTGCATGGAACATGATTATTTTGAATTGTTCCACACAATCTTTGATCTAATCAGAAGGAGACTCCATCCAATCAAGTGTAAGAACCCCTGGGGTTCTAACTCTGACAAAATTGGACTGTGGTTTAATTTTGGTGGTTTGACATTTAGTCAAACACTTTGCAGGCAAGCTTTGATACCACTGTAAGAACCCCAACAAGTTCTATTTCTGATAAACACTGAGTTGCTAAACCAATGATAGATATTGTTTTGAAATTTGAATGTTTGACATTTTGTCAAACGCTTAGCATGCAATGTCAGAGCTTGCTGATTTGAGTTCCTGTTTGATTTGTTATGGTTTGGTATGCTGCACTTGATGTTTTTTTTATATATTTGCAATGTTCGATATGACAATATAATGCAGAAAAATAGAAGATATTGCAATAATAATTTACCAACTCAAATCTGAAATTGCATTGAAAATACACAAGTGAAAATTCTAAATTTTTATACCAGGTTGAAGACTGAATTTTCACAAAATAATGACAACCCAATTCGTTAAATAACCCCTATTATCTAAAACAACAATACCCAGAAAATCTAGGAGTTACAATTAATGAACTCACGGGTAATACATGCCAGAAAACCCTCTAAAAGGATGAATAACAGCAGCAGATGAATTCTTCAACAACAAATGCTTGCAGTCTAATTTATAATTGCAACAATAATATATTTAGGATCTGCAGCTCATAAACCTTCAAACACATGCTCAAACCCTGATTCAAAATCTTCAAAACTTCACCAATTAAGCTCAAACATGGCTTCTGTATAAAGCCATTGCTGGATTGCGCAATTAGTTGGATGTTTCACCAATTCAAAGTGTTGAAACCTGTGTAGAATTCACAATTCCACCACGCTGAAATTCTTCAAACCCTTGTTTCTTCACTTCACCCAAATCAACAAAAACAAATGCACAATAGAATGATGAAAAAGAACTCATGCGAGTCTTTTATAACTTTTGTGGGAGAATTCACACACTTTTCCAGCCAATGTGGGATGAATAGATATACTTTTCCTTCTAATAATTCATTTATTCCAATACTTTAATTAATACTTTGGCTTAGGCTTCAATGAATTCATTGGATAAATGGCCCCCTTCCAATGATGACACAACCCTCAACTTAAGTGAAATTATAAAGTTAAATTATAACTTTATAATAAGCCATTTAATGATTAAAGAATAATTCGGCCACTAAAACAATAACTCCCAAATTACTTATCCTTTAAATATGTTGTCTGAAATAGGAGTCACACCTAATATTTCCCCACGTGACCAAATGCATTTTCCAAAAATAGAAAGGGTCCTTCTCAATCAACCCCATGCTTACTATAGATAGTAAGTATATGAAACTGAGCCCAAACGAAGTTCAATTTGAGCCAAACAAAGACCAAACTGGAACATACGAAATTCTGGAGAAGATAAGATCCTCCATTAACCAAGTCTCTGCCACAGAAGACCCTCTATCCACAATAATTAGCCTACGAGGGACACAATAATAGGCTAATCCCTCAAATTCCAATGCTCATGAAAATGGGGACATTACATCAAGCAACACATTTAATGTGGATCCATTTAGGACCCCCAAGGCTAGACAATAGATATCAAGTTTATTCTTTGTGTTAACAAAGTTATCAAAATCAAGTTTGTATCACCTGCAAAATGGATTTCTGGAGAATGACTCTAATGAGGGAGCACAAAATCTCTATCTAGAAGGCACAATATTTGAGAAAGTAATATAAGGATTCCATGGCAATGACAAATAATGCAAGAGCTATGGAGCATTGCTTTCAAAGCGATTACTAAGAACCCCACTAAACATGAGCACAAACATCCTTAAATAAAACATACTCAAATGTGCAAAAATAAATCACCAAACCTCTCATGACTAACAAAACAATAGGTCATTCACTTATGTCATAAGCACTTTCAAAGTCCAGGAATGCTATGCATATATCCCAACTAATTTCTTTGGCCCAATGCATACCTCCAATAATCAATTTATCCATAATGTATCTCCCCTTTGTAATACCCATTTGAGAGGAAGAAATATTCTTAGGTTATACATCTTTTTAGAGGATTTTGCATGACATATAGAGCAGCGTAAAGGGTTTACAATGTTTAGTCTTGACAGGATCCCCTTCCTTAGGAAGCAATTTAATAACACTAGCACTATTTTCTTACATAAAGAACCAGCAAAAATTCCGCCATTAGATATATCAAGGAAAACAACAAATATCTATTCCTTATTGACCTTATAAAACTCTGCAAGTAACCCATCCACACTAGGACCTTTCTCGTTCTTAAATAAGCCAAGCACTTTGTTACTTTCATCAACTGTAATCTCTAAATCCAACACAAACACAAGTTTGGAGTTAATCTTTTGGGGACTATCTTAGAGGCCAACACCCTCGCCTCAAGGGGCTGACATCTGACTTATAAGAAGTAAAAATATTTTCATAGAATGACCTAACGGCAGTTCTAATTTTCAATCCTCTTTAACAAGCACACTTACAACTTCAAAAGCTCTATTTTTTCATTAGAGTATCTAACTTTAAAAAATTGAAAAAATATTTGGTGCCTTAAACTCCAAAATACAACTATTTCATTCCAGATCTGGGTTTATCACCCCTCCCAAAGTAGTTCAACATATTTTCATATTTTAAATTCATAACCCTATCATGAAGAGTAGGATCATAAGGGCAATCTTAACAATTCACTTCAAAATTAAAAGTTTCTCATAGTTATAGCAATAAGGCTCCATGCTATGCTTAGCTTTCTTTTTACCATACATTCTCATTTAAAATGGGGTAGCTTCAATAGCACCATCCAACTTAATAATTATAAATTCAAACCTATTATTGAAGAAAAGAAAATATTTTCCACATCAACAAAAACCTTGATCCTTAAGATGGATTGGACTGAGTTCAAACTCCATCCAACCATTTCAATCCTAAAGGCTCAACCAAAAGCTAGAACAGAGTTAATATGGAATTCTAGTTAAACAAGGTTATGATCAAAGAGAGCAGCAAGAATAATCTTGATTTTTTACAACATTGGAGTCCATACTAGAGCAAATCAAAAAGAAATCCTTATCTCATAGGATCTGTATAATACTATAATCGAGAGTAAATTCTTTGTTGCCAACTTGAATATTGCTCAAGGCATATCAGATGCCTCTACTATCGGATTTAATAAATAAAATTCAAACCAATCCTCTAAATGATTCAGAGAGTCCTTCTATAAATAAAAACTTGAGTCTACTTTCGCTAATATCTGGTACCATGACAAAGATCCTTTGGAATTCTGTTACATATTCTTCCACGGACCCTCGTTGACTTAGTCCTGTTAACTCCTTAAAATGCATATCTTGATTTACTCTATCAAACCTTTCTGTGAATCTTTGTGTTAAGTTGGTAAATGTTACAGTGAGTTGATGCCCTTGTGTGGTTATTTCATGATGCCACCATTCATGTGCTATTCCCTCTAAGTAACGAATGACATATTTAATAGCTTTGTCTTCCGTCATGGGACTAAGAGAAATAAAGGTCTCTAGTATTTGGTTCCGTGCTCAGGTAGTGGTTTTACCCGAACACTCAAAAGTGGGAAGAGTCACTCTTTGTCGTAAATCTTTGTTGGGTTCCCTTCTTTCTCCTCTTGAGGTATTTCTTGGCCTTGCATTATAATATTCTTTAAATGGAATACATCTTCTAAGGTAAGGATCATTTATTTAATATGCTTCCACACATTCATCAATGTCAGTTGCTACAATGTAGGGTTCTTCTTCTAGTGATTGCTTCTCTCTAGGTAAAAATGTAGGCATTCTAACTATAGGTGAAGATCTTAATGGAGTCCTATTGTTATTCTCAGAATGGTTTGAATTAACATATATTCCATTTGCTTGGTTAGGCCTAAGAGAACTAATTGCATTATTCATGTTTTGAATTCCTTGGAAACGCATTTGTGTTCTTTGTTCTTGTCACTCCATATAAGCTTTCAATTCATTTACTTGATCTCCCACATGATCACCCATTTGATTACCTTAAATTGGGTTTCTACTTGTCTCTAGTTTTCTCCTTTCTCTTTCTAATGCTTATTAAGCTCTTTGGCTGAATTACATATACATTTTTTTTATCCTCAGGCTGGCAAGATCAATGCTCTAATACCAATTGTTGTCTTCAAACAATAATATTGACTCAAAACTTACGATAGTCTTATCAAAAATTAAAAATTTGTAATAGCATTCAGATCAATAAATCATAGCACAATACCCAAAGTTGATCAAATTGAGAATTCTCTGAAAATACTTTAAAAATTCTAGGTTGCCAAAGAACATGAAAGGATTGCCATCCTTCCAACTCTCAGCCCACCTTGGAGGGTTTTTGTCCTCCTCAACCAAGATTTGGATCAAAACTCAATAAGAGCATGACAGAGTTTCAATAATTCCAATAATGATGAGCTAGAAAGGGATTTTGTCCTTTCGATTTGCAAATAGTACCTAGAATTCAAAACCAATAACTTGATGTATTTGCGGGACAATTGCTGATTTGCCTTTGCTGATTAATATTTCTTGATGGATTGACATCTAGGTATAGTCCATGAATGATTTCATAAATGAGAACTGCTTGAATTTATTTTCTGAATTGATTGTGAATTGATGTCTTTCAAATGAAATGTTCTTCCCTCTTATATCTTTACATTTGATGGAGACATACCTCTTCAACATTTCTGCCTTTTAAAAGAGTCACAACTCTTCTTTCAATCGCTGGCCTGAAATGACTTTATGCCAATGAAGTCTTGATTAATTTTCATTTGTTTGTTTTGGTAATTGCTGATAATGTTATCCATTTAACCTTAATTGATCCCCTCAATTAAGTTGCTGCTATGTTATTAAGTCAATCGCCTAGGTTGACTGTAAAAAGGCTGCAATCTGATTTAAATAAAGCTCCAATCTCCTACTTTGGCAGGGGGGTGACAATCATCAGCTAATTATTCACCACTAACAAGCAATACATCTTTGAACTGAGATGCATGATCTTAGATTAACTATTTATTATAAAAGATCTTGAATATTTTATCATTGATGTCAAAGGTACATTGTTATTCTATGCTTGGCTTTCTGAAAGGAGAATTGAAATGAAATGCTTATCAAGCTGTTGATTATTCATCAGATCCTCATCAGTTACTTGGCTACTTGCTTGAGCCGGCTGCTTGCTTGAGCTAATTGGCCATTTGCTTGAGCTGCTTGGTTATCTACTTCACCTGCTTGCTTGTTTCTGCTGTCCGCTAATCTACTTTGTGCCAAGTCAGACTTCCATGTCACCAATTGCAATTTCAAAAGGTCAACTTTTCAAGACAAGCTGTTGAAAAGTCTATGATCATATTCTAGAGGCACGATTTCCTTAATTAAGGGTGGCTTAGCTTCTGACTTCATTTTTCTTTAAATGTAGCAGCTTCTATAGTATTAAATTAATCCTTTTTAGTGCAACAGTTTTTGGTGTACGACGGCTACAGGTGTTTTCGTATTCTGAATGATTCTTTTCATTGTTGTGGCCTAAACTAAATGTGCATTCACCTTATATACTCAACGATTTTGGACAGCTTCAAAATTTGATGCCTAGTGGTTTTATTTGAAACAAATTCATTTATTTATTTATCCTTTTTTTGTGCAACAGCTTCACATGCTTCTGTAGAATGTGAATGGGGTGTTTTATTTATGGCGACGGCTTTGTTATGTTTTTTTAGCATTGAAGAGCCATTTTATATTCTGAAGGAAATGATATATACTTCAGCCATTCTTTCCTTGGTTGCATGTTATAGAGTCGAGCATGCATGATAGAAGTCAAGCTTATCTAAACATTATTTTTCTTCTATTATTTGGTATCTTCACCTTTCACATGGGGTATATTTTGGTAGTCTTTTTCAATGTGCTGAATATAAGTAGTCAAGAACTATTTCGTGTAATTTTTGTATGGTGATTGAGGTGTTGATTGTGTTATGAAAAGTGATATTAAGTTTCAGTGCATTTGAGTTGATGCTAAAATTGAAGTCGGTGCTTAAGCTGAACGAAGTTGGTGCTTCAAGGAGGGTTTGTGCACTCGATGAGTTGGTGCTTGCTTATATAATCTGGGTTGGTGCTCATTTGGTTAATGAGAGTGATTGATCTGCCGTGGTTTTTGACTTGAAAGGGTTTCCACATGAAATTTGGTGTTCACCTTGTTGATATTTGCTCTCTCTATTATATTTCTTTGTTTTATGTGGTTTCATGTGTTTAAAAGTCTAAAAATACTGATCCCCTCCCCACAAAATTATCTATGTGCTCTTCAAAAGGCACTAAAGCCTTGGATTGATTCCCAGCTCCTGGATGATAATCTATCATTTTTTACATGGCCAAAAACCCTACACCAAAGTCCCAATTGTGAGAGAAGAGTTATCTATGCCCAATAGCTTCCTGAAATCAAAGACCAAGGTCTAAACTCAATGAGCTAATAATTATGACAAGCATCAGAAAATTTGGGTATTAACAATGTTGAAGTCCAGAATAAGAAACACTATGACCTAATAAGAGATTGCAAATTGACATCAAAAGACACATGTTTGCAAACAGTTCTAATACTGATTAAAACAATTCACTTTGTTAAAAAATAAGTGGATGGAGAATAATTCTGTCTAAGAGAAGCATTGGAACACCTGAGTAGTTCACTTCCATTTTGTTCACACATTCAAATACATTTAAGGTTGTTGGAATTGTCCTCCTAGGGGGAGGAAGATAGAATTTCTTTGATCTAATACGGCTTTTACAAATCAGTCTCCCTGTCCTTGCAATGTCTTTGCCTTTTGTAGGATTGACCATTATTAAGCATAAATATTCTTTTATAAATAATTATGTTATAAGTTACTACTCAAAATGTAAACTTGTGAAGAAATTGGAATTGGAATATACATGCAAAAGAGAGATATAAAAATTAAATTTATGTTGGAAGTGTTAATGTTTTATACCAGAATAAAGATAAACAGCAAAACAACAAAAAAGAATGAACAAATAGACACAAAGATTACCCTGGGAAAACCCTCCTCGAGAGAAAAACCCAGCCACACCCAAGAAATGTCACTTTATTAAAAATGAAGATAGTCTCAATATTACAATGCTCTCAAGCTGAGACTATATCAAGACTTCGCCATACTCACAAACTGTGACTATAAAATAAATACTCCTCAATCACATAAAACTCAATCATCCATGTATGACATATACTAAACAATTATATTAATCCTGCAACCAGCCCCTTCACACGAAAAGACTAACACATGATACTAACAATACACGATGAATCATCAAGTGACCACACTTTTTCTGTTGTAACATGATGTACAAAAATATCCTGCTTGAAATAGTCTCGGCTACCATACAGAAGACCGATACAACTCATTCCATTTGTCGTTACCAACTAACACACTACATCTTCCTCTACAATTACACAGCAGAGGCTCTTCAATGTGCCAACACAATCATCCTATTCAATGTGCCAACACACTCCATCAGCCACGCATTCATCTGGCTCTTCGTGTGCCAGCAGCCACATACGCATATGACCTTTCCTCTACTGTCATTGAGGACTCTTCGTAGTCTTCAAAAGACGTGACTCTTCAAATAGAAACCGGTTCAGCATTGTAGACTCTTCGCGGTCTAAGTCACATGACCATAAGGAAAAATAGACATCCCAGAGAATAGGCATCGCATTTAACCAACCTATACGTCGTAAAATACATTTCAGGTAAGCAGATATCTCCTGCAGCTATCAAACTTCACCAAAAACTTCAAGTCATGGAATCTCTCAACATGACACTCACAATGGTTTCACCCATTTGTGGGAAAAATAAAATTTATCACGGAGTCTCTCAACGTGATAGTATCATGGAGTCACTCAACATGATGTTCACCATGGCTACTCCCATGTGTAAAATAAACACAAGCTCACATCGCAAAGTCACTCAACGTGATGTTGTCATAGAGTCTCTCGACATGACATCCACTACGGCTACTCCCATAAGTGGAAAGAGTGATGCCTTCGTCTCAAAGACAAACAAGGGCTTTCACCTCAAATTTCTCAGTCTCAGAGAAAAATGCATAACAAGGGCTTTCACCTCAAATTTCTCTGTTTCAAAGAAAAATGCATTACAAAGGCCTTCACCTCAAATTGCTCCGTCTCAAAGAAAAATGCATTACAAGGGCTTTCACCTCAAATTGCTCCGTCTCAAAGAAAAATGCATCACAAGGGCTTTCACCTCAAATTGCTCTGTCTCAAAGAAAAATGCATCACAAGGGCTTTCACCTCAAATTTCTCCATCTCAAAAAAATGCATTACAAGGGCTTTCACCTCAAATTTCTCCGTCTCAGAGAAAAATGCATTATAGCACATAATAAGAGTGACTGATGCTAGGACTCCCTCTCAGCAAGGGCAGCATTCTTATAGCTTAGATTATCACAATAAGTTACCGTTGACTCCAATGTTTGATCAACAAGGAGCTTTTGAAGCCACACTACTTCTCGAGCTTGTTGATCCTCTACAAAGTACTTGACACTCCATCTGCCGCTCAAGCTCCCTCTAAATCTCTAACCCGATATAGAGAAAGAGTCGCTACAGAGTATTTGCACAATCGAATCAGACAATATATTGGACATGCTTAGCCCAATGCAAAGAAAGAACCCACAGATTGCAGTCGTATCCAGATACAAGCCCATTGTCTGTAAATCGTTGCCCGAAACTCACACAAGATGAATATTCAGTGCCTTTGTTGATGAGATCCGGCTTCCATCTTAAACAGCTGATATAGTAGTAAACACAACGCAAATGCCCAATGTGATGACTCTCTTGATTCTGCCAAGGTTTCCTTAAAAATATTGGCTCAATAGGTCTAGAAATATACCACTACTAGTGACTCTGCACACATATATTTCCAATTGCCAGCATTAGAAAGTCTGGGAGATGACTATTAAAACATCAACCATATTGTCGACGCGGACCTATAATACTCAAATAAAATATCCCAAATTAAAATGTAAACTCTCACAGCAGTCATAATATAAGATTTGATAAAAGGACTTATCTACAAAAGAGATCCGATATACTAGAACAGAGGAATTGGATACAGCCCTTAATTGTAGAAGTAATGATTGAAAATACTTTCTATGCCCAGTCTTCTGTCGGTGACTTTCAGCATTCCACTCAAACATACCAGTTTTCACAGACTGAAAAGGCTGCTCTAAAGCTTAACAGTACTGTACCAATCAGTTCTGAAGCTAAATCAAACCCAGATAAGACTTCTGATTACCTCCAGTACTTGATATTAACGTCATTCAAGTGAAAAATAATCTCCGTATAGAAATCCCTCATTCGTTGTTACCATGTTAATGTTTTATACATGGTAATGTTTTATACTAGAATAAAGATAAACAACAAAAAATAATGAACAGATACACACAAAGATTACCCTGGGAAAACCCTCCTCGAGGGAAAAACCCAGCCACACCCAATAAATATCACTTTATTAAAAATGAAGATAGTCTCAATATTACAATGCTCTCAAGCTGAGACTATATCAAGACTTCACCATACTCACAAACTGTGACTATAAAATAAATACTCCTCAATCACATAAAACTCAATCATCTATGTATGACATATACTAAACAATTATATTAATCCTGCAACCAGCCCCTTCACACGAAAAGACTCTAACACATGATACTAACAATACCCGATGATACTAACAATACACGATGAATTATCAAGTGGCCACACTTTTTCTGTTGTAACATGATGTACAAAAATATCCTGCTTGAAATAGTCTCGGCTACCATACAGAAGACCGATACAACTCATTCCACCTGCCGTTACCAAGACGGTGACAATTCATGTGCCAACTAACACGCTACATCTCCGTCTACCGTTTCACAGTGGTGGCTCTTCAATGTGCCAACACACTCATCCTATTCAATGTGCTAACACACTCCATCAGCCACACAATCATCTGGCTCTTCGTGTGCCAGAAGCCACATACGGATATGACCTTTCCTCTGCTGCCGTTGAGGACTCTTCGTAGTCTTCAAAAGAGGTGACTCTTCAAATAGAAACCAGTTCAGCACTGTAGACTCTTCGCAGTCTAAGCCACCCGACCATAAGGAAGAAATAGACATCGCAGAGAATAGGCATCGCATTTAAACAATCTGTACGCTGTAAAATACATTTCAGGTAAGCAGATATCTCCTGCAGCTATCAAACTTCAACAGGAAGTTTACTAGACTAATGGTAATAAGTGTGCTTCTCTTGGGAAAATTTATATACAAACTATAGTCAGTAGTCACTGATAAGAACCTTGAGCTTTATTGCAAAATCTTTTATTCGTTAAATAGCTAGCTTATAGGGGTTAAGAGATAAAAAATTAGTATAGAAGGTTTTGTGGAGTTAAATTTTAAATGTATATCCATAGGAAATCTAGGGCAAGCTGGGGCTAGGGTGATTCTTGGAAATACAGATGACAGCATTGCCCAAAGTGGCCCTCTGTCCATGGGGAACCAAACAAATGATAAGTGGAATATGAAGTGGCAGTAGCAGGAATTACAGCTTAGGAGCACAACATTTGGTAGTCGAAGGAGATTCTTCAGGGGTAACAAATTACCTTTCAAAGGGAGCTTTGCCCCAATTGGAAATTTCAAAGGTTTTTAGAGGAAAGCTTGGTCATCTGCCTCTCCTTTAAGGACTTCCGTTAGTGTAAGATCTGTTTCTCTGGTTAGCAGGCATATTTCTTTGATTTTTGGGCACGCACCACTTCATTAGAGATTTAAGTGGCATGGTCTCTATATAATTAAGTTGCGTAGAGTGTGAATTTAGCTTTGGGGAAACCGCATTTGTTTTTATTTCAATGTGTATGTAGATCTTTTCAAATGGTTATTTTATTTGCTGCCATCCTGACTATTGTCACATATAACTTTCCTATCTTTGATGGTAATTTGGTATGCATGTGCTATCATTTCTCTTTTTGGATGATGCTAGGAATCTAGTTGTTGTTCTGGCACTTTATGTGTTTGTCAACATTTTTTAAAGAAATCTCCTAATAATGTATTCCTTGTAAATTTGTCGTAAAAATCTTCTCCCTTCACATCATGAAAAGTACTGTCAAATAGCTTAAATTAAAATTATACATAGCAAGGCAACTGAAGTCAGAATCAGCATCATGGTCATCTATTTAAATCTACTGCAGATGAGGTTGAAAATAGTCTATCAGTTGATACATTGTAATCATCACAGGTTCTAGCTTCAAAAAATAGTTTTAACCAAATGCCTAGATAGAGATTATCTTTTTCTTTTACTCCATTCAACATTCTTTCCTCTAGTTATTCTCATAGGCTAGCTGTCATTTGTTTTGCTACCTTCAGAATGTGTTGGCATTTTGATGTTTCTATTTGTTCATTGTTGAAGTCTTCCTGTCTGTCTTGAATGTGTTTACCTACATAATTTGCATAGGATGACTAATTACACGTTCTGAAGAATAAAAGGCAGTAGGAAAAAATGAAATTTTGTGTCAGCTACATCTAGAACCAATCACCTTAATACATAAAGATCACGTTAAAATGGCTCCTGTAAGACATGAAGATTACCTTGAAATGGTTTCTTCAAAAAGAGTTAGAGCCAATCATACTTACCCCCAATCATACAAAGATACTGTACGTAGAAGAGTGGCACCATCTTCTAAGTCATAAAGGTCCACGGTTCCCCTCCTAGTACCAACAGCAAGAATTTCTTGTTCTGGGGATAATGCAGTACATGCAGCATCAGGTACACCTAACCATCTTTCAGCTTTAATACCATCCATGTGCCCCAACCCTTTCTTAGATGTTGAACATAGAAGAATATGTCCATCTCCAAATACCACAACTAACAGTCTCAATGCTAAAGAAAGTTCAAGCTGTGATATGCTAGTATGACTAGCTGTCTTCTTCATGGAAAAGTTAGCTGATCTTTGAGAATTCAATCCATGGTGAACTGAAGAACCATTATCCAGGGCATTGCCATCCCCTCGTACAGAGTCTGGATCTTCAAGAAGATAAGATTCCTCTACAAACTGGATAAATACAAGTCAAAAAAAAACATATGGGCAAGAATTATACAATCCCATACTTAAATATTAAATCTGGTAAAAAAAAATATAGTCTGGTTGATGACTAAAGAAAGCTCTCAACCAGGACAAATTTGTATCAATATCTAAAAAGAAAAACCTGCAAGTTTGCAACTAAATGTGTTCTACCTCGCCATTCCATGATAAAAGATGCAGAGATCCATTTGATAGGCCTAAAAGAATATGCCTGTCATCACTAACAAAATTGCTCCTGCAAGTTCCAAACAAACCAAAACTAAATATTTTTAAAACTGATCACTGGCCCAGTTAATTATAACCACCCTACTTATAAAATAATTGTATATAAATCCATAAACAAAAGAAATATTTGAAATGAGGGATTCGTACATTGTCACGTTCTCGTCAGCAAAAGGTGCTTTCTTACTTGAATTGTACTTTATATTTACAAGAGATAAACCAGAAAGCTCTTTCCCTCCAAATCGTAGATGTTTTTCTGAAACATTTACTTTGTAAATATGCAAGAAGAAGGATGATGTCTGCAAAAATTCAATGTTGTGTTAGCGAGATAAAGGCCTATGGATTGAGATCTTGCATGCAACTGGACTATCAAATTTAACAAGGCCTGGACAGATTTTGAGAATAATACCTACAACTTATAGCCTACAGAGTATAACCAAACCACAACACACGGCAAATACAAATTACTGAAAAAAGAAAAGCATTAGAATTCTCCTGAGCAACCTGAAGATGAGGGTTACAGAAAAGGTACACCATTTCAAATCAGGGCAAGAGAAAATACAGTCACTAGATAATGTGTGATTGTGTACCCATGATCACCTGGAGACACAAGGCAACAGGTTAGGGTATGCCATTCAAATAAGAATGTAAACGAATACATCACCGGAATATGTATATCCTGGAATGGGGACATGATCCTTGCTCCCAAATTTAAATCTCCTGTTGACTAGAATTCCCAGAATACTATAAATCTAGGCATTTATTTGTCTGAGTGCATTGTACAATTCTACGATGTGGATAACAATATAGCCAAGGAATGTCAGAAAGAACCCCCCCAACTAGCATCTGGTCATAGATATACAATCCACAATAAGTGGCATGTCAATTGGAAATCCACATGATAGCCACATATACCAATCATGTAATCATGTCTATCACCAAAATAGATATGTACTATTATTCTAATGCCTAAATCTATCCCCCACCAGAACTAGCTTGTGTCCTGCTGAAACTCATGAAAACTGATTTGAAGGTTAGTTCACAGTGTTCAGCAGTACTGCTGCTCAAACACACTTTGATCCACTAGCAATGATTTTTGAAAAAAAATCTCCGCCATGAAATATCTTCTGTCACCTTTTCCCCCCAAAAAAGAAACTAACCAAATAACTCAAATTGTGACTGAAGGAACAGACGCATTATTTCTGTACAACTGAAAATTTCCAAAGCCTAGTGTCAAACCTCAGAAAAAAGATGTTGACCGCACCCTAAAAGCTAATGACATCAGAATGACATCAACCTTCAATTTTTCAAATTTCTTCTCAACTAGCTGGCATCACCTTGTACTAGGATCGCATAATCTTTGCCAACAACCATTTTTTTTGGCACTTATGCAAATCTCCTAACATCACCTCTGATTGCATCCTGGTCGGGACCAAATCCTAACATTGAAAGAAAGAAAGAAGACAACAATGAGTCCACAATTGACCAAAACAAGCCAATGTGACTTGGAAATACAGCTGATGACAATAGCAAGAGGATGCCAAACAGAGGCTCCAAAGAAGCTACAAGCTAAAAGATACTTAAAAGCAAAACAAAAGCTGATAGCCCGAAGCCATTATAACCAAGAAAAGGAGGGGGCAACCTGGAGAAGGGAAACCCCTGTCCTGTAAGAAAGGAAAGAACCTATGAGACCAAGAGATGCCATTGCCAAAGAAGCCAAAGAAGCCAAGACAAAGGACCATTGCCAAAGAAGCCAACAGCCAAGGCCATCGAAGAGGGACAAACTGGATCTAGTCTGTATCACTAGGATGAGGAATAAAATACTTGCCAACGACTATGACTGTAACGATACAAGATCTGGTGATGTATTCTCTACAATACCACAAATTAATAGGCCTTGGTTGGAGAACCTACAGGGAATACAAAGCTTCACCCCAAAACTCGTGTGAAACTCTCCTAACATTCATGGCCAATGACCCTCTACCATCTAAGATACTGCTGGAGGTGGGAAAGAAGCTGATTACAGACACTTGAATATGCGACCACAACTGAGAGTAAGACACGGCAGGAGTATAGTGCCTCAGTTGATGCCTCAAGTGAGAAGACTGAAACAAACTATCTCCTCTCTCCAATGTTGACATTACTTCAGAAGCAAATAATCACACCCTGGCCCTGACATCAAATTTCTGACAAATGTGACATCTCTCTGCCTTCATTCAAGCTCATAACACTTTTGAAATGCTTCATGTGATGCCTTCAGTGAGAGTGGTGGGGTGGGCCTGGTCCAAGTGCATGCAAAGGAATTGGAGGGAAAGGGAAAAAGCTGAGAGGGAACTGAGGATATTGTCAAACTTAATTTTTCAGCTGACATCAAACATAGCGAATCTACTAGCATCACTTCATTTTATACCCGTAGATATTTCGCCTTGACTGCCAAAACACACTATCTCCAATGCCAGTGTTACTTCAGCAGTGAATAAACGCATCTTGACACTTCACAATGTCAATGTGCTGTATAAATATGGCACCATCCTGCCTTTGTTACAAGCTTGCATCACTCTTGGAAATATATGCAACTTGTCTGTACAATAACTCATGACATTCAACCTCCAATTTATCATTTTTTTATATTTTTGAAAGTTTACTATTCAACTTTCCTCTAAAAAATCTGTTTCAAAATTCATGCCAAGATTTCCAAATAAATAGCAGACTTTGAAAATTTCCAGTTCTCAATTGACCTCAAGAACCTCCATGTGTGCTTCCATTTATAATTGTTGATGTCATCCTTGGCACAAGTTTGTAATGCAATTTGAACACATATTTCAAAATTCAGTCTATATTCCACTCTCTAAGCATGAAAAAACTGATCGCAATGTACACACAAAATTTTCAAATAATTGAACTTGTCATATGAAACAAGTAGGAATTGATCACAACTGGTTAGTGCCATCCTCAGAAAGTTTTCTAAAATCATATTCTCAAGAAACAAAAAAATGTCAACTGTGATGAACTTCAGACAAGAGAGCACTGGGCCTTTCAAAGCAGGAAGTTTGAATTGCCAATAGACTTGGTTAAATGTTCAAACAGGCAAAAATGCCACATCTATCTCAATGAGATTTAGTGATGAAAGCATTGAGCCTCCAAAGTGGGACTTTCAATTACAAAGAGAATTGATTAAATGTTCAATAAATAAAATGTCAGATCCAACTCGCTGGGCATGCATATGCCAGTGGGAATTCAAGACCTAGATGAATTTCACAGAAACTTACCCATCAGTCATGGCAACTAAGTTGAAGGTTTCTCATGTATACGTTGAATGGAATGATCACTAGAGGTGAAAGCAACGGACCTTCAAAAGGATAGCATTCCAACCACATAGTGATTTGGTTCAACACTAAAATTGCCTAAAATGACTCATACAACTCCCTAGGTGTGGTGTAGAAGCGCAAGTCCAGGGTGAATGCCATGGAAGAGATGACCGTCAGTCACAGCAACTAAGTCGAGAATTGCCCAAGGCGGAGAACTTATTAAATTGAAAAACTAAGAGGCAAAGATAAAAGTAAAGGCCGATATAAAATTGATGTTGAGAATTACACAAATGAGAGATCGGACAACAAAGGCCCACTTTTCCCCAATTACATACCGTTCCAGAACGTATTTCTTTGCAAAGTTTTACCGAGGTTTCAATAACAGTTGTTTAAGTACTCTTTCTTATACCCTGACTAAATTCGCTAACCATAGCAGAAGCTGCTACAACAGTAAACAAATAAATAAATATCCAAAGCCTTAAGACACTCACAAGCACCACAATAGTCTTTGTATCAGAGCTCCACGCAGCCTCCAAATTTTGACCCTCCTTCTGGATCGACTCTGGATCCCTCAAATACTTGCCCAACCTTACTCTGTGCTGCATAAATAAAAATAAAAACCATACCCAAAGAAGAATTAGCATAGGGCGTACATTCAAAAGTTGTCATTATTTCAATTAAACAATAAATTAGAAACAGTTACCCGTGTAGAGCTCCAAATTTCCAAGTGGGAAGGAGAAACAACTAATAGGATCCCATTGATGGATTTCATGAAGAGGATCTGCTGCGGAGTAGGCCATACGCCTGACTCCAGCGGCATTACCTCGGGCCATCCATATGCCATATACATGTTTATGTGCCTCAATCTTGAACTCTCTGAAGAGCTCAAACCTTTAAATAACGTAGTGGAATTAATTTTAACATGCCGAAAGTTGTATTTCGGTGTACAGATCTGTTAGCAGACTCGAATTAAGAATAGACTAGCATGTGTATTTTTTCTCAGATCTGAGACTTTTTATTTATTTTCCCGTCTTCCTCTTGATGTTGAGCACTCCTGTCTTGATCGTGGATAGACGAAATTTCAAGGACTGCAGAAGACAGCAGGCCAAAAAAAGCCGTCAAAAATGACCAGTTCATGGGTTTAGCCAAATCGAATACTGCGATGTTTTCATTTTTTAGAGGTTAAATTTTGTAGACATTATTTTTTTATTAATTATATTTAATATTTAAGAAACTAACAAGTTAACAATTTCTGGATTTGATTGTGTTATGAATTTTTTGCATCAAAGATTCGAATCACACTCTGTGATCCATCATCAGGATGAGCAATAAGAGAGCATTAAAAGAGGGGAAGGGGTGGAAGGAAAGAGGTTCAAGGGCACAATAAACAAAGTCAAACAATAAAATAAAAACATAAATAAAAGTGAAAATAAACTAATACTCAAAAAATAAAAATAAAAATAG
>MU226069.1:475878-502346 GCA_018584345.1 Thuja plicata | reverse complement strand
ATAACCTTAAGTGTTTGATGATGGATGGGATTGTTAATAGTTTCTAAATTCTAATTTGAATTAGATCCACTCAATAACATAATGATGGTTCATTCTAAGGGTTATGTAACATTAGTGGTTTAGGTTATTTTATAATTGTGACATTTATGAATCTAATTATTAGGGATTTTGTCTTAAGTATTGAGTAGTCTATAAAGAGAGACAAAATTGTTTGTTTGAATTCAATTGTTTAGATGATGTTAAATTTTTATTCCTTATCATTGTAAGGGGGGAATTATATTTCTCTTGTGATCTATTTAAGGGTTATACTCGATTATAATTAAAATTAAATTTAATGTTGTATTAGGAGATATTTCTATTGTCTAAGTGAAAAGGTTAAATTAAAGTCGTACATTAAAATCGATGGATTAGAAAAGCATGTTGTTTGGTCATAGGAAAATAATTTTATTAATGATGTTTAGTAGGTTATGAAATCAGAATTGATTATAGAATTGGATTTTAATTAATAGTACATTTATATAGGTGAAAGTGTTATTCAATCGCAATTTTGTCAATATCTCATTATCTTATGTTAACTAGAATTAAACTTGGATGAATTAAGTTACAATCTAGATATAAGGTTAAGTAAGGGCAACCCAGATCAACATATGTTTCTGAACCACTAACTACCATCATGATTTTTAACGAGGAATCAAACTTAGGTAAACCCAAGTTGAGGATTCAGATAACCGTGGAATAAGTTGATGCCCAATTTTGTGTCTGTTGTGGCTTGACCCTTATTTTGTCTGCACCTGTACCTTGTTATGCGGAGGTTAACTATACTTTGTTATTATACTTCCAACTCTCCCTCTGTTAGTTGTACGTACCTATGTGTTTCAAAAAAAAAAATTGTGTGTGTGTTTTGTCCTAGTTTTGGGCATGACTCAGAAGCACATAAGGCATGACCCTTTCCGTTGTCTAACCCATCTGCCTGAGATGACGATGAAGAATAGCGAGAAGAGGAAGAAGGAATATCAATATTGCTCTTATGAAGAAGAGCTGTCAAATCAGCAATCTGTTGGGCATATCCATCTACCTTCTTCTGAAAGCAATGAGACTCATCATGATTGAACTTATTACAATAAGTAAACTTGGGTTTGTTTGTCTTCGATTTCCCCTTAGGTGAAGGAGGTGGGATAGAGGAATGTTGGGAAGGAGAATCCTTCCAAGATTCTGTGGATGATGATACTTATTTATACTCTGGTTTCCATGGAGATGGGTGAGCAACCAAGGCATGGCTCATAGAACCTGAAGCATCATTCAACTGTTGAATCTTTGACTGCTCTCGAGTCAACCGATCACAGAAGGCTGCAAAGGAAGGCATATTTTGCCTAGGACCCAAGGCATCCATAGTGGAATAGAAAGTGGAGGAGAAAATCTGGAACTCTCCACAAAACTTTGAGAGTATCAGAAAGATACACTCATCATCTGATTTGGTCTTCCCACATCCCTGTAAAAGTGATTGGAGAGCATTGAACTTTGTCAAGAAGTCCTCAATGGTGGAAAAACTATTAGGAGACAAGGATGTCAACTCTGCATCAAGCTAAAGTGCCCAGAATGCATTCACTGTGCCAAACAAATCTGCAAACTTTCCCCAATAGGCACGAGGAGTGGTCAAACCATCTAGATGAAACAGTAGGTTGTCTGAAATGTGCAGTGCAATCAAACCCATGGCTTCATCCATTTTGTTTCTATGCTGAGGGACCTCAAATGAATGCTGCATAATAGGTTGGTTCTCATCTAGACATGACCATAAGCCACGTGACATGAGTAGCCTAGTCATGTGTGCTTTCTAGGTGTGATAATTGTGTGGTGTCAGCTGGGCCACAGAGGGGTCTGACATTGAGAGAAGAAGTAGACGGAAGTAGAAGGGTCGTTTTTGAATTAAATTACAGAAAGAAAATACACCCTCCCCCCCCACAATGTATAATTCTATCCCCCCCATATAGAAATTAAACAAGTATAGAAAACACAAAAAATGAGAAGAAAACTTGAACACCTAATGCAGAGATGGAGGAAATAGAAGCCTCTACTTCAACACCAAAAACTAGAGCTCAAAGGGCTGAATCAGTAAACAAGACCATCACCATCGTGTCCAACTCAAAAACACCTTTCTAACAATATTTCATTTTCTGAAAACGGACACCGTATGCACAAGTTATGGCCGAAAAACCAACTGCACCTCTGAAAACTAGCTCTCTAGAAAAAACCAGACACGACAAAAAATTTGACAGTCAAATGACCGTCACCTGTCTGCGGCAAAAAAATTGATGGTCGTCTACACGTCACGGGCCTGTCTACTGGAAAAATTTGTTGGTCGCAGGAAAAATAAAAAAAATTGCCAGAAAAAAAATTTCCGACAGTGACCTCACCTGTGGCGACGGGGCGGCGGTGGCTGGGCGGAGGGTTGGGCGGCGACGGTGCCTTGGTGGCACTCTGGCGGCTCCTGGGTGGCACAGTGCCGGCGGAGGGGCTGAGCGGTGGTAGGAGCGACACGCCGGCGGGGGCCGGGTGCGGGTGGCGCGGCGGCGACGCAGCGGTGCTACTGCTGGCTGCGCCTGAAAAGCCCTTTTTTTTTAAAAAAAAATTGCCTCGGTAATCATGTTGTACGACCTTGGGGGCAAAAAAATTTGCTAGAATCTACTGTGGCCAAATATGGCCAACTTTATATGAAAAGTTGATCTCCCGGGCCTTCTGAGCGCAATGGTGACATCCATTTTTGCTCAAAGAAACAAAAAATATCATCCTACAGAGAATACCAGATCTGAAGGGAAAGCCCAAAACCCTCTGGAGAGCAAAAATTTTTCCACTTCAAAAATACCAGATCAGGCAGCAACAGTGTGGCTCTGACACCATGTAGGATTTGAGAGACAAATCCATAGAATGCCAAGAATACCTGCATGCAAATAACCTGTTACAGGAGAGAAGTAGAAAGAAGGAAAAAGAAGAACTCAGAAGTTACTCAAAATGTGAGAGCTAAATTATAATCCAAGTTAATGAAAAAGAAACTACAAAGTTCAACCTATAAAGGTGAACGAAACCCTAAAACTAGGAAAGCTAGGTTGCGCATTGATAATTAATATAAATATTAATTATAATGCACCTAAGAGATATCTTAAGTAAACTAGAGTAATAAACAACTTAATTAATTAAATCAAAGTGATCTAATTAATAAGTGTAAATGGATAATTACTCTAACAATTATGATGATATGTATGAGCTTATTTATGTTAATGATTATTTACTAGCTATGTTTTCACAACAATTATCTATTAATCCTAGTGACGAGAAAAGTGATTTGTCTTTACAACATGGTCCTAGTTTGGAACTGCCTATTATTCCATCTATCGTGCTTGATGTTTCTCCTCTTGTGTGTTTACCACCTTCCCCAAAGACTATATACTGAGACGGGGGTGGGTGGTATGCTTGACTAACTCCTCTTGTGCGGTGGATTCTATGTGTTTTCTTGGTTGTACAAATGTGCTTCGTTGTGATGTGTTGCTTGCTATATGTCTTGTTTAGATTTCTTTAGACGACCCTTGTTGCTTTGTTGCCGCAAGGTGATAAAGGAATCAATCTATCTTGATATTCCTCTAGTTGTATCTCACTTCTTTTATATGTTTTTACATGTCTCATGCATGTGCAATTGTTTGAAAATGTACCTTTGTGTTGTCTAATTGGGGATGATTCAAAGTGATAGCTATCTATTCTTTTTGGTCTTCGTGATGGTGACCCAAAAAGACTCTTCTTTGTAACTCTTACATGACATTCTTCCATTATGCTCTTAGTTACTCTACCTCCAAGTAATGATGATATTTCATTTTTGTATAAAAACACATGACATTTCTATATGATCACACTGACCTAGGAGTTATTAGATCCCTTTCGTGCTCTCTTTTCTCATGTGTTAATTTCCCTTGGTATGTCCTTTCTCAGGGGCATCTCACACTGGAAATGTTTCTTGTGGGTACATGTATGCTCTGTTAAATTCATTGCTTAAATTAAAGCATTTGCAATACTTTAACACGGGGGCATACACTTCACTCCTTGTTTCACATTTTACACACACATACACAATGATTCATTGGAATCTCTCTCTTAGGGATGGCCAAGCAGATAATGCTTTCCTTATGTTTATCCTTTCATCGGACCCTTTTATGGAGACAATGTTTCCCTTTGGGATTGATCATCCTTGTCTTAGATCTCTTAATAGGGACAATGCTTTCCTTAAGGACCGATATTCATTTTCTTTGATCCCTATGGAGACAATGTTTTCCTTAGGCTTGATCATCATTGTCAAATACCTTAATGGAGACAATGATTTCCTCGAGGATTGGTCCTCTTTGATGGTTTGACTAGCATAACACAGTTTGCTAGACCTTCAATGTCATCTTCTGCACTGATTTCTCTTTGTGTGATCCATAGCAAGGCAATAACCTCTGATGCCTCTTTTATCTTGGTTCTAGATTTAACGAAAGCTTAAGTCACTTGAAAATTTATGTTTCTTTGTCTCATTGACCTTGATATGATTATTCTTGTGCATTGATCTACTTTAGCATGATCATGATCTTGTATCATCATTCTACTAAAGCGTGGGCTAAATTTGTAATCCTAAAAAGTTAGCACCCTTAATTGGATACTTTACTAGGACCTATTATATCCCAATTTGGTAATTTTGAGGTCCAAATTCCCATTAGCTTGATCTTAGAAACCTATATTTTCTCCCCCCGCTTCTTTTCATCTATCCTGACATCACATCCAAATTATGGCTAATTTTTTAGTGTACAAGACACCAATGGCAGCCTATCCCAGGCAAATGGGGCCCTAATTTGGCCTAGGGTCTGATATCAGGGTTGATGAGACAATTTATTATCTTTGTTTTATGTTATCTTGATACTTTGTTTAAGACGTTACCAAGACATTTGTGAACCTATAACTATTTGAACTTGTGATAAGTACAGTTAGAATTACCAAGCCCATGGGTAGTTAGTTATGACATGTTTTCCCAAAAGCTATATATATTGTAGTACTTCATATAGCTATCAAAATGCGTGTTCTAATATTTGGATTGGTTTGACTAAGTTTACTTGTATACATTTCTGCATGCTACTAACTTGCTAGGGAAAAAGGAGCAGCTTGAGAGTAGTCGACAACATTAAAGAAGAAACAATGAAGTCCAGCTACGACGGAGAAAATTATCATGGCACCGAGAGACACGCCTGCTACATTGGAGGAGCCACCATCTCAGAGAATATAGGAATATAGCTTTGCTATATTTCCTCAGTGCTCATTATACTGTTGAATCAGTCATCTAGACTTTATTACATATGTGATTTTGGTTTACCTTTTGTGTTAGTAGTTAGTCAACAGAAGCCAACCAAGGGGGCCCACTTGGGAGGTGGACTAGATTAGAGTAGATTATATTTACTTTCAGCATTTACAGTATTTCAAATAGGAGTTTATTTTTTCATTCCTGCAGCATTAGATCGATGTATGTTCCTACAGCACTTGCAAGGATAATTATGGTGAATGCTATGGGTTGACAGAATAGGTTTGAAATAAGTTTGTAGTTTTCAGCATTAATTCCATTAAGTAGTCAAGTGTGTTTACCTTTCCTGCAGCAATAGCGTAGGTTTCTTTCATGCATCTTTACTCCCTGCAACATAGGTAGTATGAATCTTTAAGAAACTTACAAACTAACGATGTTACTTTAGAGGAAATCATAGAGATTCCAACAAGGGATCCAAGGACACTCGATCCCAAAACATTGAAGAAATATGGTGAATTATGCACCAGGAAAGCAACACATGACAAGTTAAGGCAAGAACACAAGAATGCACAAGTCTTGGAAGCCTCCAAGGAGATTCTTCAGTAATTTTTCCCTAACTTAGCTATCAATGAATCCACCACCATCATTGATCAACTTGCACTGCTCACCGAGGCCATTAACAAACCTGACATTGATGTCGAGCAGAAAATGGATGAAAGAGCTGAGAAGAAGATACAATACAAGGTCACAGAGAAGATCAGCCAGGCAGTGGCATTACACAAGGTAACTCTGTCTGAATTTGTGAATGGAATATAAACTATCATATCTAAAGCCATCACAATTCTACAACATTTATGCACTTTAGAACACTTCACTACTACAATTAGTGAAAAGATAAAGAAGATCAATCAAGATCTAAAAGATAGTGCAAACAGTCTATTGCATATGAATTACACCAAGGTACTTCAAAACCAACGGTTGAGACTAGACCTAAAGAAAGAAGAAGAGCAAATCAAAGAACAAGTAACTGAGCTACAAGCAACATTATTACCGCATTTGGTAATGATGCAAAAATATGTGACATTGGCAAAGAACCTGATTGACACCCCAGAATTGTTAATGACAGACAACATATATGATATGCATGCTCAACTAAACTTAGAGCTATTAACCCTCGAGAATTTAAAGGAGGAATGGGAGAAGCTACTGGAAAATCTCAAGAACACCCATCCTAATATTTTTTACAAACTGTAAGTTATATTCCTTTTGTCATTATTTTCAAAAAAGGGGGAAACATATGTATATAAGTATAGTACAAGGGATACTATAATCAGGAGGAGTTCATATACATATACCGATCATGTACAAAGGGGGAGTCACTATGTATAATATTATGAATAATAATAAGTTTTTGATACTAATGACAAAGAGGGAGAATGTTACTCCAATTGCGCATTGAAGTTGCCATTAGTTACCAAGCAGACACAATGGACAGATGGTAACAGAGTCACAACAGGACAATTGGTATATTCACCAAAGTGTAGAGTTAACCGAGAGCACTAAACACGCCCAGAGTTAACTGAGTACAGTGATACCCAAGCTGACAGACCACACTGAGAATAAGACAACACCGAGATACACAGAATACAACGAGCACTGAGAGACAACAATAACTGAGTGGAAAAGAGGCCACATTAAAGTTTGTATTGGCACATCATTCTATGTAACACCTTTTTTACGACCTAGAAAATGATTTACTCGATCGAGGAGAACATTAATTATGGGTATACAACATTAATTGTTTATGTCTCCTATGTTAGATGATTAAGGTAAATTATGTACACCGTTGATCTTAGAGTAGGGATATAATTATAAAGCCCTAATTAGGTCATATCATATGATACATAAATGTATAGATGCCAAAAAAATTAATGTGTGTTGATCAAGAAATGATCAAGTAGCCACCATACTACAGATATCAAAGATCAGACAAGGGATTTCAAGGACAGAGACTACATAACATAAATCAATTTTCAGAACTAAAGCAAGGCTACTGAGCATAACATAGTAGAAGGTATTATCACTCACATTAAGGTGATATGTTTTGTATGCACTTAATGGATCTGTATCAGCAATATTGAGATTGTATATGTTTAAGATCAAATTTTTGTTACTCTATAACAATTGTAATAGACCCCCAAAATCTCTTAACATAGTAGACTTAACCGTCTTATTGTAAATCTCTTAAACAAGTGCACACATAACTTGTGTTGAAAAATCCTCACACAAGGTAGATCTAATCAATCTCATTGCTACTCCTAGCAGGGTAAGATCATCAGAAGTGATCATTCTTCGTAAGCTTTAACATGCTACTTTATTTACTGCAGTGGTGAAGTTTTTTGGGTCTCATCCCCACCGTAGTTTTTACCTTCTAACAGGGGTTTTATGCAATACCAAAATACTAGTGTCATGAGTACTTAATTTTATGTTTGTGTATTGTTTATTTTACATGCATTTACATTTCAGCAATGATACTATATGTTTGGTGTATGCAATCTACTCAATCGGTTAATACAGAACAATGGTTACAAATAATTGATTAAATTTTTTTAAGGGTACTCATTCACCCCTCCCCTCTTAGTACACACCCTTTCCATTATCCCAACAATCTTGTATTGGCACGGATACTGATAAAATTCTCATCTTTTTGCTAATTGAAGACTCAAGACATTTAGGCGCACCTGTAAGGGTCTTCGACGGTGGAATTTGAAATTTGGAGGGATTATTCATGATCATGTTATATGAATCATCCATATCCCGAGCTTATGATATTTGACTATTTGTGGCTTCAAAGACTTCTTCAACAGAATCCAGATCAACAATATCCTTGCTCTTTGAAATCTTCTTATTCCTTTTTCTTCTAGACTGGGTAACTCAAACAAGGGAAGCAACTTTAGTGGTAGACTTTGATTTCTTCTTGGGGCGATTATCAAGCTAGCTTTCACCTGCAAGATCAAGAGTAGTATGTGAGTTACTGCGTGTACTTAAAGCTCTAAGAACTATGGGATTTTGTTTATCAGGAGGAGTCTTTGTTTCTTGTATTGATAGTTATTCATGTCTGCATTCTTTTAGCCATTTCTCAGTCCTTCTGATTACATTGAGTGTCCTACATTGAATACTGTCATCCTCTCACCTATCCCACTTTATCTCTGGTATGGACTTTGCTTATGTACTTTATCTATGAATAGGGGATAAAGCACCCCCTTTCCTTCCCTCTCTTCCACACCTTTGATATTGATGGGAAATTGCAAGGTGACTACCTACCCCAAAGTTAATCGTGACCATAGCCTTTCCTGGACCTCAAATTAATTCTCGTAGTCTTCCCAATAGTCTTCAAGTTGGGGAATACGAGTGAAAATCTCTCCAATATTTAAGTGAGCCACTGCAAATCCCTTACTGTCAAATTGAGGCCTAGCTGTAAATGTCTTAAAATTTAGCCCTTTTGTTTCATCTTCTGGGTTGAGTGTGTCAGAGGTGTTCTTATATAAACAGTGTCCAAGCTCAATAGGAAATGCTACCCTTGAATCATTTTTTCCCTTCAATTGTTTATCAAGGTGGACTGATTGCCTACAAACCTTTGCCAGGACTAAATTTTCTAAGACGTACCTAGTGAGTCTGCGAGGTTCTCCTTTAAATCTGCCAACTCTAAGGTATGTAAATCTGGGGAACTATATCAAGAAATTCCCATAAAAACTAATTAATTCTATGTCTTCATTAAAAAGTCTCTTATTCACATTCTCCTGCAGCTCCTAAACCATCCTGGTGAAAAACACGTCATTAGTCCTTGCAAACCATCCTGCATTATATCGTTGTCTCAACGAAGGATGATATTAATATATTTTCATGTCAGGTACCCATGGCTTATGGGGAAGGCCATTCTATTCCATGGTACACGCTAACAAGTAGAAAAGATAGGAAGACATGTAAAATTTTATTTTTCCCAAAGGGTTGGCTAGACTATCATTTAGTCTTTATACTATCACCCCTACCCAATCCAGAAATTTCCCACCATTTAAGAGCACATGGATGAAAAAGTACATCCAATCTTCCCAATAGAAAGTGTGTTGATTCCATTTTACCCTATTGAGCAATATTACTAATTCTTTGACTTAAATGATGAGATGTTCCCTAGTTAAAGGACTAGGCAATCTAGATCCTCTTTTTTGTTGGCTCTCAAGCCAATATCGGGTAATCACACTTCTGCATACCTTCTTTTTCTTAGAAAATAATGAGTACAACATCCCTATGGACTAGTCTTCATACATCTCCTTGTAAGGAATGCCCATGGTCACCATTATTGTATCTCTCTATTTTCACTAACACATCTCCATAAGAGGTACAAATGCATCTATTCTCTCTGTCATACTTATTCATGCATTCCAAGACTAATTTTGGGCACAGAGTGATAGTGGGAAAGATCGCTACTTCTAATAGTATTTTGTTGATAACCTTTTATGCCATACAACCCTCGTTTGGATTTTTGAACCTCTCAAGGATTTCTTCAACATACACACGCGGGAGAGACGTGTCACCCATTTCTAGAATGTAGCTTACAAGACTAGTTATGCACTCAACTTTAGGCAGGAACAACTTATTGTATGTCATTTTGATTACAATGTAGCTCCACAAAAATAAACAAATGAAAGCAGAAGCAGGGAAACCCAAAATCTACCTCTACTCAACAATTGAATCAACAAAACCAAAGTTTTGTTGAAACTCACTAGAATTCATCAAACCTTGAAATTTGGAATGCACAAGCATAATTGCCTTCTTCACTTTTTGCTCCACCTATATTGAACAACTTTAAGATGTCTACAAAAATAACTTGCATGCCACATAAATAGAGGTTCGAAAAGATTTACTGGGATTTGGCATGCTTAATTACCGCGGATACCACTTTTATTACTATTTTTTTGACAACAACATAACATCTCATAAATTACCTGTCCTTTCCAAACATTTGTGCTTGTATTTTCATGATTACTTTCCAAAAATAGATTTTCAAATAATAAAGTTCCCAAAATATTATCTCCATACTCCACTTGCTTTTAAATGATTTACAAAGAAACACCGAACTTTCGACAAAGAAGATTTTTGAACATTGAACTACGAACTCCAAAAAGGAAGTTCAAAGTTTAAATTCAAAACTGGACTGGGACTTGACACGATGACGGAAAACCAAGATTGGGACCCAGCGACCTTTTTACTTTTGAAAAGATAGGAATGACTTGTTTTGAAAGTTGAAATTTGAACTTCTCAAGGATATCCTTAAGGATGGGATTTCTACCTAAACAGGTAAGATAACCTTTGCTTGTTTATCTATGGTGACTGATAAGGAAAGTACTGTACACTTTTTACAATTTGTGGGCTTCATGTTGACTCATCAAGCATTTTTTGGGCTGAATCGTCAACCATTTCCCTGTGTTGACCCATCAAGCATGTTTTAGGGTTAGGTTTTTATATAAGAAAAATGTTGTTAGGGTTATGACTGGTGAGAGTGATGTATTGTAGCATTTGCGGTGGTATTGAGCTGTAAGGGATCACTGGTTGTAATCTTTTGAATTTACTGGATAATAATATTAGACTCTTTGTTTGGTGGACGTAGCCCAAGATTGGATGAACCACGTTAAATATGTGGCTTCTTGTTCTACTTATGTGTGCTTATTCCTTCGCATTATTGGTTATATTTTCATGTAACTATTATATTTATGTCTTCTAATCCTAACAAACGGTATCAGATCAAGGTTGTTTTTAGTTATCCTCTATAGGAAGGTCTTATGGTTTAGTGGGAGTCTCACGGTCAAGTGGGAGTAATGGCAGACAAGGGTAAGCTAGAGGTTGAGAACATTAATGGGAAGAACTTTCAGTTATGGAAAATGCAGATGGAAGTCTATTTATGGTGGCCATTGGGAGGAAAATCCAAGTAACAAACAGGAATGTTTGATGAGGATTGTGATGTCTTGGATAGGAAGGCACTTAGTAGTATTTGTTTGTGGCTGGAACAATCAATGTCATTTAATATTAAAAAAGCGAAGACAACTGAAGAGTTGATGGAAACCCTAGCAAAGTTATATGAAAATACTTCTACTTCAAATAAGGTATTTCTTATGAAGGGTTTATTTAATATGAAGATGGTAGAAGGTGGGTTTGTTGTTGATCATTTAAATGGGTTTAATAAAGTTACCAGTCAATTATATTATATTAATGTCAATTTTGATGAATAAATTAGGGCTCTTTTATTTTTTGTTCTTTGCCTAAAAGCTAGAATGGTTTGGTAATGGTTGTTAGAAACTCTGTTTCTGATTCAAATACCCTAAACTTTGATGATGTTGTTGGTGTTATTATGAGTGAGGAAATTCATAGGAAAATCTCAGGTGGATCCATATCAGGTAGTGTGCTGAATGTATAAAGTAGAGGTAGACCAAGAGATAGAGGAAACACTTATGGAAATCATGGGAAATCACAAGGAAAATCAAAGGGCAAGAAGTCCGAATCAAGAGGACTAAATAATTTTCGGTATTGTGGGAAACCAGGTCATAAGAAGAAAGATTGTTGGTCTCATAAAAATAAAGAAGGAGACAAACAAGAATGAAATAAGGAGGCAAATGTGGTAAGTAATAAATCTGAAGAGGATGTTTTGCTTCTTTCCATTGAAAATGTTGATGATTCATGGGTTCTAGATTCAGGGCCTCATTTCATGCTACGCCCCATAGGAGTTATTTTCTTAATTTTGTCCAAGGGGATTCTGGGCTAGTTTATTTGGGAGATAATGAACCCTGTCAGATTGTTGGGAAGGAAAGAATTAAGGTCAAGTTGCAGAATGGGAATCATTGCCTACTAAAAGAGGTAAGGAATGTTGCAAGTCTGAGTAGAAATTTGATTTCAACAAGGCAACTAGGTGATGAAGTTTGCATATGTAATACCCCAAAATTGGCACCATACAATTCTAATCAATTTTGGTGCATTTTCTCATCATCGAAGTCCTATTGTACTAGGCAAATTCTCCTTCCTAATTGTCTTTAATCGACTTAGTCTCAAATGCAGAAAACCTAAATTTGCATAAATCTTACACCATATTTAATTCCTAAATTTTCAAGATCTATTAGCTAAAAAATCCCTATGATTAATTAATTTAATTCTAAAGTCCTAAGTGTTTTTAAATTAAATTAATCCCACCCCCTTTAGCTAATACACATCAAGGGAATTAAATATTATTTGGTTATTTGAATGGATTATCCTCACTTGAATTTAATAATTCGAACAAAGTAAAAAGCCACCCATGTGGCAATAATTCATCTATTTAATTAAATAATTCCTTCATATTTGTCTCACCTTCCTCCATGAAGATGAAGAGTCAGCCGTTTCTTCCCAAGAAACTCTTCATCCTCTCTTCAGGCTTTTCTATATCATGGACCTTCTTTCCTTCATTTGAGGAGAGCAATTTTAGAGTACCAAAACTATAGTGAATTATTGTCTCAATTATCTCATATTTCCAAGCTTTTATTGCATATTTAGTGTAATTTTATTTAGCTTAATGGCATTTTTCATCTTAATTTAGTTTGTTTACTTATCAAGTAGCTTAACTATGTTATCTTTTTCAAATTTCTTAGCTTAAAATTTGCGTCTTCATTCCTAGATTACAATTGCATCTCTCATATAGAATAAATTTCATTTCAGTTTTCAAAGCTTTCAAATCCTCCATTTTAGCAATGATCTATGGTTGTTGGTTCTCATTTTGAGAGTAATTAAACACCCCAACTAAATAGGAGGCAACAGGTCAATTCGATCGATATTGTGGAATGAGCAATTCATGTTCATCTTCGTGACTCAATGATTGAGCAATGATTATGTTGTGTTGTGGCTGATTTAGAGGTCAACATTCAAACACATACATTTTGGTGCCCACCGTGGGGCAAAAAATTGATTTCTAACCTCACTCTCGAAATTTTTTTTGACAAAATTTTGTACTATGTCGTATGTCCGTACTTCTCTGTGTATGGATTCTCGCGCGATAATTCTGAGTGTACCGAGTGAATTTTTACTTTAATTAGCAATCTCTCACATGACAAAAGCACTTTCTTGCACCAGCTGTTGCATTTCCTCACGTGAAGCCTTGTACTTCCTCGCGCGAGACTTGGTGATAGTCTCTGGAATTTCACAGTTTCTATAATTACTGTTACTGTTTTCCTGATTATTCTCACGTGCTGCTATTTTTATCTCTCTGATTTTTCTGACAGCGTAACAGTGGGCTGCAGGTCGCTTGATGAAGACATAAACTTGCTAACATTTTGCTTTCAGGACGGTTGTCGAAGATCATTTTAAAATGTTGTGCTTGTTTATTGCTTTCATCACATAGTATAAATAGGGCCTTTTTAAAAATTCTTGGGAATCTTGATAGCAAAATAGGCGAATAGGCTCTTCATTACATGGAAGTGATGCCCATGGATGAATCTGAGACCCAGACATTGCTAACATGGTGGAGACCTATGGAAGTAAGGAAAGTTAACAAACCTTTAGCATGTCCACTTGACAGAGGATTATGCTCTTCTCTCTTTGACAGAATCAGAAACCCAAAAGCTTGAGAATTGGTTGGAGGAGAGTTAGCTCGGTGATGAATACGTCTTGCATGTTTGGGTAAGGTGAAGAGGTAGAGAAGTATTCTCTTCTCTCTTTGAGAGAATCAGAAAATCTGACCCTCGAATCTGAGCCAAGTTTTATACAACCTTTAGAGGGCCTGTCGGAAGTTGAACCTCCGGAAACGACCCAAGTGAGTACACACCTATCGCCAGTGATTCCACCTCACTATAATAAAGTATGCTTTTCTGAGTCCAAAGACTCCAAATCCATGGTAACTTCTTTCTCATGATTCTGACTATCATCTTGAGAAAGCCTTGTCTGTTGTACTGAGCGGCGCCGCTCCTAGCCCTGCTTGTGGGGGTGTATGACTTTCAAGTGTTGGTGTGGTTGCGAGGCCCCAGCCCTGTATCGGGGACACCGAAGGTTATTGTGAATGGAATCCCACTAAAAAATTTCTTAGTTAGTTGCCTACCCAGATCACCTCCAAAAGAAGACATAATCTTTGCGCAAGGAGGGGGAAGAATCTCTCCCCTAGATTCTCAACATACATATGCACCTGGATGCTTGAAGTGGTATATGATGCTGGCCCCTGTTTTAAGGGTAACCTTCAAACATATATTATTTATTCCTTGGAAACACCAAAAACACAGGCGCCCTCTAGGGGTGACACAGTTGTGTGAGGTGCACGCATACACATAAGTCAGTGAGGCACGAATTTTGTTTTCTCTACCAATTTTTTTTGTAGGGATAACTAAGTGTTTGTTTTGAGTCTTAAACTATCCAATAATGATTAAACAAAGTCTCCCATGATTCTACCAAGTTGCCTCAAGTCCTTGCTAGAACTATTTTCGACTACTTGCGTCACTATTGCTTGATCAAAACTTTGTGCTTGTTAACGATTGCTTGTCACATTCAAACTGAGATTGCCAATCTGAACTGTCATAAAACTGTCTTAAATCTATAAATTCTATCAGAGAACAGTCCTGATTATGTCTTGAAATATAAATTTTGTCTCGAACACTGGGTCGATCTGTCTAAACTTGGAGTTTTCTGCGCGAGATTCTAGAAACTAAGCATTTCCTCACACGAGCTTTCATTTTCTTGCAGTCATTTATGCATTTCCTTGCATGAACCAACACTCTCTCACTCGAATCTGTACCCTGGTGTCCCAAAATAGCGAGCTATTTCTTGTTGACTAATGAGTTTTTTGACTAATCTGATTTTTGTCTGAGATCTGATTACATGTTTCCCTGTTGTTCGCAGTATGAAACTGGTTGTCTCAAGTTATGAACTGACCGATTCTTTCTCAAACTTGTTTTCTCTCTTTGTTCTTTGTCCTACCTTTTTGTGCTTTTTTACCTTGTGACGCGATAGTCACATCTCAGCTATTCTAGCCATACTCTTGACGATTCATGCTCGGTGCATTTCACACCTTAGTTGTTCTAGCCTTTTATCTCCTTTTCGCTATTTCTAGAGATAGAGTTCTGAGTTGGATCCTAAGTCCTCTCTTGTTTCATCTTCGTCTATGCCTGTTACAACTAGAAGCGGCAACATATTTCCCATTCGTGGTTCCGGAATAGGTAGAGGTAAATCTCGTGATCAAGGAAGAGGTTATTCTGAACCTATTATTCAATCTGATAGTCAAGAGGGATCCTCACATTCCTCCTCGCCATTCAGTATAGATCCCAGTATAAATCAGAGACCGGTGTTCTAGCAGTGCTATAATCCCTTATTTCAAAGACAACCTGAACCATTGTTTCAAGATCAACATAACTCATTTCTTCCAGATCAACAAAAATTTGGAAGGCCACCTACTTGGGTCGACCCTATTAATGATCCTCGCTACCTTATTGATCCTTTTGATCATATACCAATCCTTTTGTTCCTATCAATCCTTGTGAACCTATTGATCCTTCCAAACCCATCGACCCCTTTGACCCGCTAAAAGTTACATTGGCCACGAACTCTTGGCTCAATACACACACTCACACTGAACCTGTGCACATAGCACAATCCCATATCGACAACATGGGAGGCTCTTTCGACTTCCCACAAGGTCTATATAGCAAGGCCCATGACCAATCTCAAAATGATCAGGGTCAACAAGGTGATCAACATCACCATCGCCCTCCTCCACATGACCAGAATCAAGATCAGAACTGAAGCATTTATGAGATCCTCGGTAATGATGATGATCTGATAACTCAAAATGACATAGATGCTACAAAATCTAATAAGGCTCTTATCAAGATGATGGAAATTCTCCTTGCAGAAGATAAAGAGAAATATTTTCTAGAATTGGCAAACCAAGGAGTTAAGCTACCCCCAAATTTCAAAGTGTAAACACTTGTGACTAAAGAAGAAGAGACTGAGACTACCAAATTGCAAAAGATGATTCAAGATATGCAAAACCAAATTAGCCAACTTGTAAAGCATAAGGAAAAACCCGCACAATAATTCACGATGGAGAGCATCTATCCTTTTCCTTTTGATAGGAGTCTTCATATGCCACCTTTTCCCAAGGGTGTGGAACTCCCTAAGTATGATAAATATCTAGGTACCATTGATCCTCAGGATCATCTGAGAGAATTTGGGGCCCTATGTATGGATTTCATTCATGATCAAACTTATTTAATGCGTCTCTTTCCCCGAAGTCTGGGTGGACCTGCCATGGAGTGGTTTTCTCGACTACCCACCGACATTAAGAATTTTGATGAGATCGCAAATCTCTTTATCTAGCATTATTCTCACAACATACAACATCCCATCAACATCAGGGGCCTTTGCAATCTCAAGCAAAGACAAGGGGAGCCATTCCTAACATTTCTCTAGAGATGGAGATACCTTTGCACCAAGTATCCTTGTAAAATACCTGAATCTGAGAAACTCGACATCTTCTTGGACAATCTCACTCCCGATTTTGGATATCAGGTATAGCTTCAAGGTCCCCTCAATTTTGACAGCATGATTAAGCAAGCTGTGAGGATACAAATGTTATGATTAAGAAAGGGGAATTGACTTTCCACAAAGACAACAAACAAGGTTTCTCCTCTTCCAACAAAGATAAAGGGAAGTTTGTCAACAAGAATAGGGACGTTGTGAATGATGGAGTGGTTGATAATGTGAATCTGGCTCCTTCAAAACCAGTTTTCAATCTTACTTCTAGTATTCAAGCGATCAAAACTTCTGAAAAGGCTGCAACAAACACTCAGCCGTCTTCCTGATTCTCTAGCAACAAACCTTGGGCCCCTCGACCCAAGCATGAATTCACTTCCTTGGGATAACCGCTTGATGTAGTTTACAAGACTTTGGTGCAAAACTAGGTTCTCACTCCTTTGGACAAGTGTCCATATGATCTGCAACCATGACCCCATTGGTGGAATGACAACACATACAATGACTATCACCAGAACAAGGGTCATAAGACCTCTACTTGTCTTCAGTTGCACCATAAGGTCCAAGATCTAATTGATAATGGTGATATTGTTGTGGATAATCATAATAAGAATTCAGATCACCAGGTATTTAAACATCCCTTTCCTCCTCACGAGAAAGGTGAGTCTTCCAACATTAAGAATAGCAATGGCAAGGTTAACTACATGCATACCACAAATGAGAATGTCATCAACATGATCAAACCTGTCGAAGTTGAGTATTGTGTTGTGATTATTATCAAGGGGAGCGAGGATGCTCCTAAGCCTAGGACCCCATTTGTCTTGAGAGGCCCTGGGTTTTTCTCATCTGAACCTAAATCATCTTAGGATTGCGTAAACGTCGTTACCAGATCCCGCGCTAAGATCACTCTCAAGGGTCCTGACCTCCTGCTATTACATCCACACCGAAGCAACCCGTGGATAAAGCTATTGTTGGCCCTACCAATAAGACCACGAAAATGGTCCCCACACCTCCTACTGCTAATTATAGCATTCTCGACTAGCTGCAAAGAACCAACTCTCAAATAACCATCTTTGAGTTGTTGAAGATCTCGCCTGCTCACAGGCAGATTCTGGATAAAGCCCTCGCAGAGGATAACATCCCCAAAGACATTAATCTTGATTAGTTTCAATCTATGGTGGGTCACTTGACTCCACCGCACTTTCTATCTTTCTCAGAAGAAGATGACCATTTAGTCATCCACCTGCATAATGATCCTTTGCATATAGAGGTAATGATTGGCAAAAAACTCGTCCGCCGCATCCTTATTGATAATGGTGTTGGCCTCAACATCTGCTCTACTCACTTGCTAGCTCAGCTAGGCTACAATGAAGATCGCATAGATTCTTGCAAGAGAATTACTATCAAATCCTATGATGAAGAAGAAAGAAAGTCTAAAGGATTAGTTGTGCTACCCATTTGGGTTGGACCTATTGAAAGAGATGTCACATGTCAAGTGTAGGACATTCCTCTTGCTTATAACATCCTATTGGGAAGACCGTGGATCCATGAAATGCAAGCGGTTCCCTCTACATATCATTAGTGCATCAAGTTTCCTTTCCACGGTGCAGAAGTGACAATTCCTGCTAATATGGGCTCTTCTTGTAATACACTCACACAGTCAACTAATAGTTTTGTTCTTTCTAACAAAGAATCCACATAATTCTATGATGCCAAGATTAGAGACATGGAACAGACTTTGAAAATCAAAGACATAGGCATGGGGGGTATCAAATAGAACATGTTCTATCATTAGCAGCTCTACCTCCGTCTCTTCATTCTTACGGGAGACCTTCTGAGAACAATAAATCTTCTACTACTCCTCCTAAAATAGTTTATAATGGTGCCTTTGTACGGGCTTCAACACCACTAGAAGATGAAGACGAGGAAAGAGCTGTTAGAGCTTGGATTTACAAAGGAAAGGACATATCTAAACAGACCACCCCATCTCGTGAACTAGATCCCAATAGTGAAGGTCTTAAAATCATGAAACACTTTCAATACAAACAGAGTGGTCCAACAGGGATAAATGGTAATGGGCTAGTTGAACCATTTAAAGCTACGGGTCGAAAGATGAAAGATACAACTAGTTTGGGATTCAAGAAGATCCTATTTCATCTAGGGGTTAACAAATTTGTATCTGAATCTGAACCTGGACCAGAACTAGAACCTGAGGGCATAGCTACAGTGGACACCTTAGAGGATAGCTCCGACGGGGATTACTTTCCTTATCCTATTCCTCCAGATCTGGCAGCATTCTTTGCTAAGCCAGATGATGTCATAATACATGGCAGTATATCCAAGGCTGGCAGTGACTCCATTGGTGCTATTCTATTCACTCCTCTAACATACGAACACTGGAAAGTGTCACAAGACCCTGGTTTCCAGGGTGAACGATACATACCATCACAGTTTCAAGAATAGTTTGCACAAGAATAGGCTGGTGTCGCAAGAACTCTCAAACCTTCATGGTGCAAACATCCTAGTCAGAGTTCAGACATAGATTCCCACAAATATGAGTTCGACAGTCTTTCGGAAGGATCCTTTGACAGGAATGTTGATACTACACATACATGTGGAAACCTCCTCGACATAGGTGAAGGGTCTAGTGTAAGGTCTAATGAGTCCGATCCCATAGATGTTAATGTGTCTTCTACTATGGTCGCTAGGAGTCAAAGGGATTCAAATACACCTTTGGATGAGATTGCTCTAGGTCTCAGCTTACTAGTCCATGCTTTCGATGATTATACTATGAATGCACTTGAACCCGTCACTTCTCTCTCCCTCCAACATCCCAAGCTAATATATTGGAATTCCCCTTCCTCATCCAATGAAGTCCTAACATTCCAGAACAACTATGCTCCAGCCTGTTATCTCCACGTTGTTGAACCTGTAACATCCTCCACTAGCAAAGACAGTGTCAGCATGGCTGAAAGTGATATCAAGTATCTTAGTCATAAGATCAAAAGAAAAAAAAAAGGCACTCTGACGGTGAAAACCACATTGTGGCAGTGTCAGAGCAAAAAAAAAGTAAAAAGAATAGACGTATCCGAAGGTGAAAACCTCTTCGAGGTGCCTGAGGATGAGATACTTGATGCACTTCCGAGTCATTTCCAAGAATGATCATTTGTGCTAATTGAGCCGACCCAGCCAGTAAATTTGGGTACAAAAGAACATCTGCACATTATTCATGTGGCTAAATAATTGTCTACAGAAGAACTCAAAGAATTCATAGATTTCTTCAAAGAGAAATAGATAAAATTTGCATGGACATACTCTGACATGCCTGGTGTAGATCCTGATCTTATCATGCATCACCTGTCAATAGCTCATGGAGTAAAACCAGTCAAGCAAAAACTCAGAAAAATGCATCCACATGTCGCTTTACTTGTCAAGGCAGAATTAGAGAAACTCCTAAAAGTTGGGTTCATCAGAGAAATTGACTATGCAGAATGGATCTCCAACATAGTTCCAGTGTCAAAGCATGACAATTCTATCAGAGTTTGCACAGACTTCGGGGACTTAAACAAGGCATGTCCAAAAGATGATTTCCCACTACCCAACATTGATATGATTGTGGATATGATAGCAGGGTACAAAATTTACTCCCTAATTGATGGTTTCTCTGGCTACAACCAAATCAAAATTGTGCTAGAGGACCAAGAAAAGACTGCTTTCATTTATGCATGGGACACTTTTTGCTGGAATGTTATGCCTTTTGGTCTCAAGAATGTTGTAGCCACTTATCAGAGAGCAGTCACTACTATATTTCATGATATGATGCACAAAACAATGGAGGATTATGTTGATGACACCCTTGCTAAAAGCATGGATTGGAAGGTGCATCTTACTGATCTAGGCCCTATACTGGATCATATGGAAAAGTTGAGACTACGTCTCAATCCTAAGAAATGTGCATTTGGAGTAACTTCCAGAAAATTGCTTGGTTATATCATCTCCGCAAAAGGTATCGAGCTAGATCCTGAAAAGGTGCAAGCTATCATGGAAATGCCTCCACCTCATGATATCAGAAAAATGAGAGGTCTTCAAGGTCGACTTCATTCTATCCGACGCTTCATCTCACAGCTAGCTGATAAGTCATAGTCACTTACTAAAACTCTACATAAAGGTGTGACCTATGAATGGAATAAAGAATGTGAACAGGGTCTTCAACAAATCAAACAAAATCTGGATAATCCACCTATATTAATGCCTCCTATTCATGGGAAGCCATTAATATTATACATCTCAGCTATAGAAACATCTCTAGGTGCTCTATTGGCTTAAGAAGATCAAAACAATAAAGAAAGAGCAATCTATTACATCAATAGAACGTTGGTCTCCTATGAATTGAATTATTTTGTCATTGAGAAAGCTTGCTTGGCAGTGGTGTTCGCTTCCCATAAATTACGACATTATATGCTTTCTCACACTACAAGGCTTATTGCAAAAATTGATCCATTAAAGTACTTACTCAACAAAGCTGCCCTCATGGGTAGATTAGCTAAGTGGGTCATGATACTCAGTGAATTTGACATTGAGTATGTGGAAAGAAAAGCTATCAAAGGGCAAGCAATTGCAGATCAGTTGGCTGAGGCACCTATTGCAAACTATCAACCATTAAGGATCGAGTTCCTAGATGAGTCCATCATGCTTCTCACACATTAGTCATGGACCATGTTCTTTGATGGATCATTCACCCAGCAGGGGTTAGGTGGCAGAATCTTGTTCATTACACCTCAGCGGTATTCATTACCAAAGGCTTACAAAATGTTGTTTCCTTGCACAAATAACACTGCTAAGTATGAAGCCTTGATTAATGGATTAAAGATCACTATTGAATGGCATGTCGATGAGCTAAAGGTCTTTGGAGATTCACAGTTGGTTATCAATCAGGTGAATGATATCTACCAAACAAAAGATGAAAAACTGGTGCCTTATAAAAATATGGTTGATGATCTTAAGAAATACTTTGCACACATTAATTTCCAACAAATTCCAAGGGCAAATAATAAAGAAATCGATGCCATGGCTGCTCTGGTTTCCATGTTACAAATGCCAGAAAATGACTTCCGACATGAATTCCTAGTGGAGACGTTATGCTACCCTGCTTATAATTCCCCTGAATCCTGGATAATCTGTTCAGTCATTGGACATGACTCATCCCACTACCACCATATTTACTCCTAACTTCATGACCAGATCATTCTGGACACTTACACCCGAAATGAGAAATGTCACTTAATCCATAGTGCTTCACGGTTTGTCATCATAGCTAACGACTTATATAGGCGAGGTCTAAACGGTACCCTCCTTAGGTGTTTAAAACTTGATGAGTCCAAGTGTGCATTAGTAGAGGTGCATGAAGGCATCTGTGGGTCTCACTCAAATGGCCCAACACTGCTCGCAAACTTATTAGAGCTAGTTACTAGTGGCCAGATATGGAGAAAGAAGCTACACAATTTGCTAAATCTTGCAAACAGTGCCAACTTCATGGAAATCTGATCCGCGCTCCTGCCAATGATCTCATTCCTTTTGTTAGCTTTTGGCCATTTCAGCAGTAGGACTTTGACTTGGTGGGTCAGATACATCTGTGTTTTTCAAGGGGACATAAATACATCATTACTGCTACAGACTATTTTACCAAATGGGTTGAGGCAGTGCCCCTCATCGTAGCTAATAGCAAGTCTGTGGCCATGTTTATACTGAACTACACCATTTGCAGATATGGTGTACCCTCATCAATAATCACTGACAATGGGGGGCAATTCAAGAACAAGGATCTAAAATAATTACTCGCTAAGTTCATAATTATTCAGCACTGGTCTTCTATCTATTATTCCCAAGGTAATGGACAGGCGGAAGCTTCAAATAAGACTATTCTCAAGATCTTACATCGCACAGTACACAAATATGGATGAGACTGGAATCTCTAGATTAATCCGGCTTTATGGGCTTACCACACCAGTATACGGACACCAATAGGGGCCACGCCCTTTTCTCTAGTGTATGGTGCAGATGCAGTACTTCCTATTGAGGTTGAGATTCCTACCTTGCGAGTCTCTTTGAAGGGCCTCATTACTGATGATGATATCAGAATATCTCAGCTTCAAGAGCTTGAACTATTGGATGAACGTCGAAAAGTGGCGCTCGATCATCTTCAAGCATATCAGAAGAGAATATCTAAAAGCTACAACAAGAAGGTCAGACCAAGGGAATTCCAAATGGGTGATCTCGTCCTGAGAGAGAACCCCTAGAATCAACAGCAGCGGGTCCAAAAAGGAAAATTTGAACCAAACTGGCTTGGCCCGTATGTTATCACTGTAGTATTTGGGTCTGGTGCTTACTAGCTCTCTACCACAGAGGGGGAAACAACTCAAAGAGCCTATCGATGCTCTTCATTTGAAGAAGTTCTACAGTTGAAATGTCTTCTGAATGCTCGTGTACATACTCTATTCTGAGAAAATCCTAAAAATTGCAAAATGTCCTGAAAAAATGATCATCTTAGTGAAAACCTGGCAAATAGGCACTTTGATGTATCTATTATCCTGGTGAAAACCTGGTAAACAGGCGCCTTGATAATATAAAAAATCAAAAAATACAAAAATACAAAAAAATCAAAAAATCAAAAATCAAAAAATGAAAAATACAAAAAAACAAGAAAAAAGAGAAAAATGTACCATTGATGAAAACCTGGTAAACCGGCGTCACGGTAGCAAAAATAGAATTTCTGCCAAGATGGTGAAAACCTGGTAAATAGGCGCCTCTTGTTCCGCAATGCTCTATCTATCGCAGCATCCCTTGGCTTTCTTGCAATTTGCTCTCTTGCTTTAGTTTGCTTTCATGCTTTAGTTTGCTCGCTCATGCATTCGCTCTCAGTTATTTTTGAGATTTTTGCTCGACTTCACATGGATTGAAACTGGTCACACTCAGGGGCATCTTCCTAGTCTAGGGGGCATTGTCCTATCTTTTGGAGTCTCTCTCCTCTTCGCATCAGTCACCAGTGGTTCTCACTGAGTCTACCTGTTGATGCCTAGATCTCACACCGATATTTATACTTGAGAATATTTTCTCGTGTTAGGCACCAGTGATTTTCACTGCGTCTGCCTACTGTCATTGTACTACTAAGATTTCTCACATCAACTCTCTATCTACATATTTGACATCAATCCACTTTGGGTCTTTTCAAGATCCCACCTGACTTGACATGACCCCAGCGTCATAACTTAGGGGCAATCCACTTGGATTCGTCCTCTCTATATGAGTCAAGTCAATTATCAACATTCATTGCTTGGGGGCATGGCTCCCCACTTTGATCACATCTTCGGTTTGCACTCGAGTCAGTAATCTTGTCAGTTCTAAAGGACAACTATCTACTGGCACAAACTGGTGTTTCTCAACACCCCATAAATAGTGTTTTTCAACACTATCTTTAGACACGTCTGTGTTTTTCAACACACATTAGGCATCACAACATAAACATCTCTCGATAGCAATCAAACACATTGCACTCATAAGCACAACGGTGTTTTTCAACACCCGATACACGTACACATTCGTAAACTTTGAAGCATGCTAAGCTATGATTGAATCTTTCTTTGTATGTTGTCTATTCTCATGAATTTCAATGATATTTTTATTGTCTACTGCTTGTGGGTATAGTTTCGATGATTCGACAACATCAAATAAACAGGGTGTATGTGATAAGAGCTTCTACATTAAGGTGGAAACCCTCACATTCATCGATCTTGTTTATTTGTATGCCAGGGGGAGTTGGAACTATCTCTTTGACTGTTATTGCTCTGTTCATTTACCTATGTACTCTTACTATATCAAACTGGAAACAATGTTCAAGTCATCTTGGCTTTTGTGCTCTGGTGCTTATGTTTGTTTCCTACATTTTATTCGATGAAAGTCATATTCATATTCTTATGGTTGCATTGGCGCCAGTAAGGATTGTATCGACTCTGATGTTCCAAAACTCGATGATGATAATTATGCGATGAGTCCAACAGCCAAGTCCTAGGGTTGCATTTAGCTTAGGCTTGCATTCGCATTTTAAGCTTGTATAGCGACAATTTTGGTGCTCTCTTCACTGTCTTCTCATTCTTTGAAGGTTCTCATATTTTGTCCTGGATTCCTCTTGAATGCACACATGTTTGATCCTCACTCTCTATCTTCAGCTATATGCTCAATCTATTTTCGTGATCGAAATCAAAATCCGACACTCCTAAGTAGCTCAAAATCCTATTTTAAAATTTTGGGACCGACGTGCTCCGACGCTTGTGCATTCAACTTTTTGACGTCGCTTTCTTGTCAAAATCATCTCTCATCATCATTTTCTCGGCTTCTGCAATCTTTTCCTCAAAATTCAACTCTAGTCAATTCTTGTCAAACTTGGTCAACTATGGTCAAACCTAGTCAACAAGACCTCCCGATCGCTCTAAATCGATTCTGCCTTCTCTTGATCTATCTCTCAATTCCTCTAGATCTTTGATCTTACTTCTATCTGCAATCTTTTGTTGTTGATCATCTTTCTTTTGTGTCATCTTTTGATTTCACTCCCGAGGGGGCAGGATGATTGCATCATTGAATCTTTTTGCATCATTCTCAGATCAGTCTGATCTGAATCAAAACCCCATTGCTAGGGGCATCTCATCACTTGGGGCATATTCAGCGTTTCGTACCTTATGGTCAAAATTGGATATTCCATGATCTTGAATCTCTAGGGGCGTCTTGATGCCTCATGTCTTGTCATCTTATCATCTATCTTTCTAGGTATCTGAGCAATCTAACTCAGATCCTCAAGGATCAAGCTTCGTTCTGGAGATGATTATTGAAATCCCATTGGGTATTGGAGCAATCTAACCCTAATTCTTGGAATTCATGCTTTGTTCTGAAGATGACTCTCAAAATATCTTTTTGACCGTTATCTAGGCAACCTAACTCGGATCTTGGAGGGCTAACCTTCGTATTGGGGCAATCTAACCCTGATTCTGGAGATAGTCCTAAATCTTCATCAGCTATCAGCGGACATTGGGGCAATCTAACCCCGATTCCAACCTTCTCTTAATTGGTATTTGGACCGTTGTCTTCACAATCTAACTTAGACTTCAGAGAATCATGCTTCGTTTTGAAGATGGTTCTACTTCTCAATCTGATCGGTGTCTTGGCAACCTAACCTAGACTCCTGAAATCTTCATCTGTCACATCAGACTATTCTTTGAATCAACGCGCTGCTCGCACATCAATTCAAAGAGGGGCAAAATGTAATACCCCAAAATTGGCACCTTACAATTCTAATCAATTTTGGTGCATTTTCTCATTATCGAAGTCCTATTGTACTAGGCAAATTATCCTTCCTAATTGTCTTTAATTGACTTAGTCTCAAATGCATAAAACCTAAATTTGCATAAATCTTACACCATATTTAATTCCTAAATTTTCAAGATCTATTAGCTAAAAAATCCCTATGATTAATTAATTTAATTCTAAAGTCCTAAGTGCTTTTAAATTAAATTAATCCCACCCCCTTTAACTAATACACATCAAGGGAATTAAATATTATTTGGTTATTTGAATGGATTAT
>MU226069.1:421433-444061 GCA_018584345.1 Thuja plicata | reverse complement strand
GTTCATAGGGCCTAATTACTATGTGAAACATATATGCAAGAAAGCAAATCTAGGTTCATTCCTTTAGAGAAAAAATTGGAAATGTGATCTATGAAAGCAAGAAACACTCAAGCTAAACACATGAGAGATTTATTTTTATTTCCAAAATCCAAATTTTATAGAGATGCAACAGGATACCTCAAGTCCAAAGCAACTTGTTTAGTAGATTTTACCTTATTTTTGCTTTTGTTGAGCTTTTCCGCGAAAGCAAGCCACAAATTCTCCAACAAGCAAGACAAGCAAACAAGATATGCAATGTATATTAAACTTATGCAAATCCTAGGGTTAGATCTGAAAATCAATTGTTAGGAGAAATAATAACTAACAAATAATCCAAATAAAAACCCATATCATGCATTAAACCATGTGAAAAACAAGTGCAAGCTAATCATTAAATGCCCTTTTTTTAATTTTGATTTTTGACCTAGTCAACAAGATTGGACCTATATGACATTAATTCGGATCCCAAACCCTAAATGTAGAAAATAGACCCCTGTTAAAAAATAGAGAGCTTTCCAAAAATGTAAAAATTTTAGCAATATTTTTTGATTTGTGCCCTATGGACCCTATTTATCAAAATATACTAGTTTTTAAAGATTGGATTTTTAAGCCAATATTTGTCATAAAAAAAAAACACAGAGAACATACAGGGCTGTAGAATTTCAAGAGCTATCCAGAAATGTAAATTTTTTCAAAAAATTTGCTGATTTGCGACTAGAAACAAATTTTCATGAAAAATCATAAAAAAAATTATAAATCACGGAAAAATGATCTGAAAAATATAATTTTCAAACTGAGACACCTTTGACCCAATGACAACCTGTAAAAAAAATTCAGACCAAAACTCCAAGCCGTTTGGGAGATATTATCAAATCTTTCAAAAAACCTTAGGTTTTATCTTCAACTCATCCTGCACAAGGATTAGGCTTGAAAAACTTCAATAAAATAATCATGTAAAGATAATAAAATCTAAAAATCTGAATAAAATAAAGGAAAATCAGGAGCATCATGCCCCACAGTGGGCGCCAAAAATGTGTCACACTTCTATGAGTCATTGTATCCAAGATTGCTCAAGAATGAATGAGGTCTCAAATGACGACTCATAGTTCTCTATTCATGGAGTGCAAGGGTTTGTAATGGAGGCCCTCAGATTGACCTAGTTTGTGCCCATGTAAGTACACCATAAAATGAGAGATTCAAAGAGGAAAAATAAGAGTGCTAGTCTCCATGATCATCGAGTATACATGCAAATGAAAGCTATTCTATATGATAACAATGCATGATTATTCTATGAAAGGAAATACAAATGCAAGATTAATCTATGAAAGGAAACATGAATCTAATATAACATGCAAGTGCAAAATTAATCCAAATGGATTGCCATGGGGCATGAAAGAAGAAGACAAGAAGAGAGTAGTTGCAATATCCAAGCTCAAATGCTCAAATTCTCCTCCAAAATTGCTCTCCAAACCTGCAGCATAACAATAACATAAAATCTTGATCATCAAATGAGAAGGAGAGGTTTCCTTATAAAAAGCAATGCACGGTAGAGATTAAGAGGCAAAAAGAAACGAGCAATGGTGGAGATTAAATCTTGATTGATCCATATGCTCATTAAAAACAAAAAAGCCCACCACTTAGGAAGATGTGTAGAAAAAGAACTTTATTTATTTTTATTTAATTTATTTCCTTTTTCAACAAAGAGGGATTTAAGTGGGGGTTTTCTTTTAATCAAATAAGATTATTTAATTTAATTAAAAGAGATATTTTAATTAAATGAGATAATATTATTTAATCAAGAGAGATTTTAATTAAATAAGATAAGATAACTTAATTAAAAAGAAATTTTAATTAACTAAGATTATTTTATTTAATAAAAAGGAATTGTTTTCTTTTAATTAAATAAGATAATTGATGAAATGATCAAACCTTAGGAAATATTGAAATAATTGAATTAATTACGATTTGATCAAGGAAACTGAATTGAATTGAAAATGTTGCAAAACATTGATTCAGGAATTTGATAAATTGATAAATGGGGCCCATAGTCTAGGCGACCATTTTAGGGTGCATACACAAGGTACCCTATTCTTTAGTTGTAGGTAGTTTAATCTATGTCATGGTCTGCACTGTACCTGATATTGCACATGCAGTAGGGTTTTTTAGTAGATATATGAGTCATCCTGGAGTTGAGCATTGGGATGCGGTAAAATGGATTCTCAGATACTTGAGAGGTACATCCAAAAGATGTTTATATTTTGGGGGCTCGAGTACTAATTTACAAGGCTATGTTGACTCAAATTTGGTAGTAGACATTGATGCCAAGCAGAGTACAACATGATATGTTTTTACTATCGGTGGGACAGTGGTGAGTTGGATCTCCAGGTTACGAAAGGTGGTTGCTTTATCCACCACAAAGGAAGTGTATGTAGCACTGCTAGAGGCAAGTAATGATATAATATTGATGTAATCCTTCATGGAAAATCTGGGCAAAACCTAGGTTAACAATTATATGTTTATATATAGCCAGATTTTTGTTCATCTTGCAAAGAATTTTGCCTTGCATTCAAAGACAAAACACATACAACTGAGGTATCACTTCATTCGGTCGATATTGGACGATGGGCGATTAAGGCTGGCAAAGATACATACGGATGAAAATCCAATGGATATGTTTACAAAGGTAGTGACAAAGGAGAAGTTGAACTCCTCTCCAGCTTCAGTTGGTCTTCAAGACTAAAACAATAAAATAGAACAACAAAGTTTAGGGTGTTTCTTTCCAGTGGGAGCTACAGGGGTAGCGGTATTGCTACACAACTAGTCTCCAAGTGGTAGATTGTTGATCTGTAGTGACTAATAAGGAAAGACAACCTTTGCTCTGTATACTAGGGAATATGAGATAGCACCTATGGGTGTATGGATACTAGTGCGATAAGCCCATAATATTCTATTTAACTGGATGTGCCAATCTCGACTACTGTCATTCACTATTTTCTTCAATATCTTTAGTAGGGTCTTATTAGTAGCCTCTGCCTGTCCATTTCCTTATGGATAATAAATGGATGAAAAGTGGTTCTTAATGTGAAACTTATTACACAACTCTGTCACATCCTTGTTCTTATACTGCTTTCCATTATCTGTCACAACGACAGAAGGAATTCCATACCTACATATGACATAGTTCAAATGAACAATGGACACTTGTTTCCCAGTTGCAGTGCTCAAAGGAACAACCTCAACCCACTTTGTAAAGTATTCGGTTGTTGTTATGATGAATTTGTGGCCATTAGAGGAGGGAGGATATATCTACCCTACTAAATCAAATCCCCATTGATAGAAGGTCCACGATGTTGTAAAGGGACACAGTTTTGTGTTGGAGCATGTATGATATTCTCGTGGACTTTACATTTGTAGCATTGCTTAACAAATTTAAAGGAATCTTTCTCCATGTTTGGCCAATAGTATCCAATTCAAATGAGTTTCTTTTCTAAAATTAGGCCACTTGAATGTGCACCACATATACCTTTGTATAATTCCTTTAAGGAGTTTTCATGCTCCTCATGTCGTAGACATATACAAAGAGGTCCATGAAGACCTCTTTGATACAGTATATTCACAATTGAGGTATATCAGGAGGATTGGTGAATACAGTTTCATTTTTGGTTCTGAAAAAAGTCAATGGGAAGGATATTATCTTTCAAGTAGGTATAGATGTTTCCATATCAGGATGAATAGAGACCCACTAATTGGTAAATGATTTTAGATTTTGGACTACCATGTGAGGGATTTAATAATTATTCCACTGAGAACTCATAATGTCCTTGTTGATCTAGAATTTTTAGAAGAAAGGATAGAGTATCCATTGCATCAACAACCTTGTTGTGTGTTCTAGGGATTTTTTCAAAGGTGAATTCAAAAAAGTATTTCTTAAAGTCATCTGTGATTTGCTTGTATGGAAACAATATATCATCCTTTGTCTGATAATTATAATTTATCTAATTTGTCACTAGTTGAGAGTCCCCATAAGCATGAAGTTCTACTATCTTACATTCAAGAACCATTTTCAATCCACTCACTAATGCCTCATACTCCACTATGTTGTTGGTGCAAGGAAACATCAACTTGTAGGATTTTGGAATAGTGCATCCTTGCGGAATGACAAATAAAGAACCTACTCCTGAGCCATATCGTATATAAGATCCATCAATATATAGTTTCCAAGGCGATTATGTAAATGAGAGGATGGTTGCATCTAGAGATTCTATGTATAGTGTTTTGTCATCTTGCATTGAAACTTCTATAGTTGATCTACAATCACCTGTCCTTTGATATATTTTCTATCCACATAGTCAATGTCGAATTCACTTAAGATCATCACTCATTTTGAAAGTCTTCCTATTGAGGCAACCTTGCTCAAAAGTTACTTTAGTGGATCTCTCTTGGATATTAATTTGATAGGATGTGCCAACATATAATGTTTCAACTTTTGAGATGCAAAAACTACTGCCAGGGACACTTGCTCAATTGTTGTGTAATTGAGTTCATAGCTAACCAAGGTATTGTTGATGTAGTATACTACACCTTATTTTCCTTTTGTATCATGTGGTGCTAGCAATGCCCCAAATGATTTGTTTATAGCTGAGATATAAAATAGGAGTGATTTTCCTTGTATTGGTGGGTTCATTAGGTATTGCTTTAACATGTTGAATGACTCTTAGCATTTCTCATACTATCTGTATTTGAAATTTTTATGCAATATTTGAGTTAATGGTCCACCTTTATCAGCTAACTGGGAAATGAACCTCCTGATAGATTGTAGCCTCCCTTATAGAGCCATTAATTCACTGATACTTTTAGGAGACTCCATCTTCATGATGACCCGTACTTTGGTTGGATCCACTTCAATACCTCAAGGTGAAACAATACCTCCCAAAAGCTTTCTTGATGTGATACCAAAGGCACCTTTCCTTGGATTTAGGTGCACTTTGAATTGTTCTAACCTTTGAAAGATCTTGTCTAAGATGTTGATATATTCTTCCCTTATGAATATTTTTCCTAGAAAATAATCCACATAATCTTCCATGAAAGTGTGCATCATATCATTAAAGATCATTTGCGTAGCTCTTTGATAGGTCACTCTTGCATTCTTCCAAATGGAATTACATTCCAGCAAAAGGTTCTACATGGAAATGTGAAAGTTGTTTTGTCTTGGTCTTTAGGGGCAATTTTAATTTGATTGTTGCACTGGCCTAAAAATGTACACTCCAAACAAGGCGGTTAGTAGTAACGATTGATATGCAATAAATTGAACATCTACTATGAATGAGCCTATAAATAATAAAATAACAAATATCCAAAGAGAATGACAAACAAATGCAAACTCAATATTTGAAGCTTCTATTGCTTCTCTCTTCTCCTTTTGAAATATTGTTTTGATGGTGCTCAAAGTTGATGTTGTTAACGCTTATGAATTGGGAGATTCGAGAATATTGATAACAAAGATTGATATGTTGATCACAATTAGCTTCAAAACCTGCATAAAGTTTGTGCCCTAAAAAATTGTGATGCTTAAAATGGGTTTGAAGAGGGTTTATATAGAGATTTCAGACTGATTCATGGTTGAGATTGATCCTGTGAAAGCAAATTGAACGGACGAGATAAATAGAGATGGAGTGAAGATGAAGAAACTCCTATTTTGAGGAGAAAAAGAAAGAAGATAATATAAATCAATTTGGAGAAAATCAGTTTCCAAAAATCAATTGGTTTTTTTATTAAAAGAATGATATTCAATTTTCCAATTTTGAGGATAATTAAATGATATTATTGATTTAAAGCTCTTTTTTATTTTTAGAATCATTTTATTGATTAAAACTCTTTTTTTTTTTTTCAAAATTCTTTTATTGGTTAAAGCTCTTTTTTATTTTTAGAATTCTTAGTTCCCCATGAAATTATTAATATATGATTTTTAGAAGTTTTTAGAATTAAAATTGAACTAAAAATTCCATTTAGAAGAAAGCGGAATTAATTCTAAATTATAAATGAAATTAGATAGAAATTAGTGAGAAATGAAATGAAATGAATTTCGGGTTATTAATTTAATAGAGAAGAAATAATTAGCTAATTTAAATAGTTATTGATAATTATTTAAACTATGGAATCTAGAAATTGAATATAATTAACTGATAATGACCAATTAATTAAGGTGAAATTAATTAAATAAGATTGATTATTTAATTAATATTAAGAAATGATTAAGTGATGAAACGATTTGGACATAGAAAAATTAAGATGGTTATTAAATAATTAAAGAACTATTTAATTAATAGAGGAATAATTAGTAGTTAAACGTGAGCTCGCAAGTTGGTCCATTTCAGGGTGTTTACATTTGGCCCTCTTATATACAATGTGGATTGTCACGTTGTATCAATGAATTTTCAGATTTTGATCCTTCCCCAGCTTGCCCTGATGATAGCAGGTAGATTTTATGCCCCCTCAACAAATTGAGCGAAAAGGTGCGACATGAGCATCAAATTGTTGATAACATTGTATTGTTATATGATGATGATGTATGCATTCCTATGTTAGTCATGATATTATTGATTATGTTTGCATTGATTATATGAGCTACAATGTATGACTTATGCACATGTTTTTTTATTTTTTCTTATGCGATAAATGAATGCAAACCTAAAATGTACAATGTATATGAGTACATGCATGTGCTAGTTAGAAGAAAATTAGTGAAAGAATACTAAGAAAAAGAAGTTCATTGTGATCAACATGATTGATGTAACCAAGTCTTTGTTACCTTTTTTGTTTCAACATCTATTCATCATTGCACCTTATTTGAAAAGAAGGAGGTACATATGCACCCATATAGTGACCATCTGGATACCGCTATTACCTCTGATAACAACAAGCAAATAAAAGACAGAACGTCTAATTCTCTTCTAGGGATTAGCTCATATCATGGAACTGCGTGGCTGCCAAATGCGTGACAGCTCCTATCCTATTAATCTTGAATCATCCTTGCCCCAAAATTGAATTGAAACACTCCCCAAACAACAAACAAATAAAACAAGATTATGATCCATCATAAGCATTCTCACCACACAGTGGTATCCTTGAGTAGCGTAAGAACGTAATCACAAAAGAAAAATTGACAACAGACTAACATGACTGACCTAATCAATAGCTTTACTGTTCCTTGATTTGGCTTGGTTTTGATGTTTGATTGTGGACGTGTCTAGTTTCAGAAATGGATTACCTGTATAAGACCAATATGTCAGGTTTCAAGTGTATTTGTCACTATCTAAGACAATTGATTGACTAGTTTGATTTTATTGGTTTTTTGATCGATTTATGACATATCAAATGTCGATAAAGATAGGTCGTGCAAGTCCATTGCCTATTTATGAAGCTCAGTGTTTTGATTTGGATTGATGCTTGATCGTTGCTTTCTATTATCGTAACAACAATGATTTTATTGCAGTATTTTGATGTGTTTTGAATTTTTTTCGTTGGCTGATTTCTTTAGGACGTTTTGGATTTTTTTTTAGGACTTTATGCTCTTTTTAGGAGTTTTCAAGACTTTACGCTCTTTTTTAAGGATTTTTTTTTGGACTTTATGCTCTTTTTAGGGATCTTTTTAGGACTTTAAGACTGCCCCCAGTTCGGTGAACTGGCATTAACTAAGGATAGGCATAAATGCTCAAGAAGATTGCACTTATTAGGCTTTGTGCTTGCAATGCTTAGCGATAGGCGTTCAGTAAGTGCGAGCTAATCATTGGAGTTCATTGATGGCAAAGTGGTATTTCAACACTTGGTGCCTGTTTCCTAGGTTTTCAGCAAGGTACCTACCAAATAGCATCTGTTTACCAGGTTTTCACCAAAGGGTGATTGTGTTTCTCTTTACTATTTTCTTTTCTTCTTTTTTTGTCGCTGAGGCACATGTTTGCCAGGTTTGCACCAAGGTAACTTTTATATTTTTTTATATTTTTTTTGGTGTTTTTTTAGGATCTTTAAGATACGTACACTTGACCTTGGGATATCAAGCATAGAATTTTTTTAGGTGCATGTTGTTGATATATCCTGGGAGCTTATCTCCTTCTTGATTATCCAGTTGATATGCCCCATTGTCACATGATTGATAATGATGTATGGTCCTAGCCATTTAGGCTCAAACTTGCATGGTTTAACTTTTTGTTCTTGATTCTTTTGATTCTCCATAAAGACAAGGTCTCCTGCCTCAAATGTATGCGGCCTGACTCTCTTGTGATAATTTATTCTAAGGCGATTATGATAGCCTTGTAAGTGATTCATTTGACTTTGACGTATCTCATCTAGTAACTCTAGTTCACTTACCCTAGTAACTCTATAGTCTTCATCTAATATGAAATTATTCAAATATATTCAGAGGGACGGTAGTTCAACTTCAAGAGGTAGAACTACTTCTAATCCATATACCAGGGAGAAAGGAATTTCTCTTGTTGGCGTTCTTATACTTGTTCTATATGCCCATAATGCATGACTGAGCTACAAATTCTAGTCTCAACCAAATTCATTGATAACTTTCTTCAAGATTTTTAGGATTGTTTTATTGGTTGCCTCAGCTTGGCTGTATCTCTGAGGGTGGTAAAATGAAGAGAAGTTTTGTTTTATTTGAAACTTCTCACAAATTTCCTCAACATCTTTGTTTTGAAAAGGCGACTCATGATAATTAATTATGGTTTGAGGGATCCCATATTGGTAGATGGTATAATTGAACATGAACATGGAGATATGCTTACCAGTAATATATGTCAGAGGGATAGCTTCCACCAATTTGGTAAAGTAATCAATTGTTGTGATTATATATTTATGAACGTTAAAGGAAACGAGTGTGATTTCACCCACTAGTTCAAATCCCCACCTTGAGAAAGGTCATGGCGAAGTAATAGGTTGAAGCTCTTTAGCTGGTGCATGAATAAGGTCTCCACACATGTGACATTTTCTGCATCTCTGTACATATTTATGAGCATATGCTTCCCGTTTTGGCCAATAGTATCCCATCCTTAAGATTTTCTTCGCTAAAATATTACCATCAGAATGGGCCCCACAAACTCCTTCATGAACCTCATACACGACTCTCTAGGATTGTGTGGAAGTAAGACATCTTAAAAGTGTTCCTTCTAGATTTTTCCTATACAAAGTACTGGTGAGCAAGGTATACCTAGAGGTGTTGGATAAGAGACTTCCTTTGGTTTCTAGAAAGGTTAGTTGGAAGGGTATTGTATTGAAGGTAAGTATACATATCCTGGTACTAGGGAGACTTGGGACCAACAAGAACACATGTTGATTCTATTATTGGAGCCTCATAGACTGGGATCATCAATTGTTCTACCAGAAAGTGGAATCTGGTTTCATTGTCAAGCATATCAATAAAAGATGCTATAGTAGCCATCGCATCTGCAACTTTGTTTTGAAACCTTGGAACTTCTTCAAATATAATGTAGTGAAAAGAAGCGTGCAATTTGTCCATCACTTGTTTGTATGGGACAAGTTTTTAATCCTTTGTCATATAACCATTTTTAACCTGATTGATAACTAATTGGGAATCACCATATACTCTCAGGTTCTCTATCCTCCACTGTATAGTTGTTTTTAATCTGATGATGGGAGCTTCATACTCAACTATGTTATTGGTACATGGAAAATTGAGTCAAAAAGATTTAGGAATTTCATCCTTTTGTAGGGTGATGAGTACTATTCCTGCTCCTACACCATGGTTTGTGTACGAGCCATCAAATAATATTTTGCAAACTTCTATTGTTGATGCTTCCATGGTAAAAATTGCATCAGGGAACTCATAGACAATAGGTTGATGATCTGGAACAGGGGCTTCTGCTAGTTGGCCAACAATGATTTATCCTTTTATAGCCTTGTGATTCACATGCTCAATATAAAACTCACTTAAAATCATCACCCATTTGGTTAGTCTTCCTGTTAATGTTGCTTTCTAAACAAGTATTTTAATGGATCTATGTGTGCAACGAGCATTGTTTGATGACTTAGCATATAATGTCTTAACTTCTGAGAAGCAAAAACAATTGCAAGGTGTGCCTTTTCTATTGCTAAATAATTAAGTCCATATCTCACCAATGTCATATTGATTTAGTAAATAGCCCTTTCCTTTGCTTGATCATCATGTTCAGCCAAAAGAACATCTCGTGTTGATTCTATTGTTGATATGTATAATATTAATGGCTTGCTTAGAATTGGTGGCACCAATACTGGGGATTTCAATAAATAATCTTTGAAAGATTGAAAATCTTGTTGACATTGTTCTGTCCATACAAATGTTACCCCTTTATGTAGTATGTGTTCGAACAGGTGGCACTTATATGCTATTTGGTCAATGAATCTCCTAATAGATTGTAATCTTCCTTGTAGACACCACAATGGTTTCAAATTTGTAGGATGTGGTATGTCAAGGATGGCTTTAACCTTTTTCTGATTTTTCTTCAATTCATTTGCATGAGATCATGAAGCCAAGGAGATTTCTAGATGTGACCCCAAAAGCACATTTCTTGGATTGACTCTTACCTTGTATTTTTGCATTTTATCAAATATCAAACCCAATTTTTGCAGATGATTTTTCCTGAGTTTTGATTTAGCTAGTATATCATCAACATAATCCTCCATTGTTTTATGGATCATATCATGAAATATTGTCGTCATTTCTCTTTGGTACATGGCACCTATATTATGAAGGCCAAACGACATCACATTCCAGCACTAAGTACCCCATGCACAAGTGAATGTTGTCTTATGTTGATCTTCTAGTGTTATCTTTATTTGGTTATAACATGAGAAACCATCCATTAGTGACAACATTTGATGTCTTGATGTCAAATCTACAACAATATCAATATTTGGTAGAGGAAAATCATCTTTGGGACAACCCTTGTTCAAGTCCCTAAAATCTATGCATATATGGATTTGACCACAATGTTTTTTAACCGGCAGCAAATTTGATATCCAGCCTGCATAAGGCTTAGGTCTTATGAAACCAACGTCCAAAAGTTTCTTTAACTCAGTTTTGACTAGTAAAGCAATAGTGACAAGTCACTAGTAAATATTGGCCATAATTTCAATGCGATTTGGTCAATTTTTTTATGTCGGTTGGTCGACCAAATGACCACTATTATCGTCAGATTTTTTTTGTAAGTTAAGTGACCCATAAAAAGTTGTGTCAAATTATCGACAGTAATAGTGGTTGAACTATCAACTATATAATGCGTTGAGACTATGGACATTGTGGTCGATACAGTTCATTGATCATTGTCATCATTGTCAAAGTATCAACTTCAGAATGCGTTGAGACTGTGGCATTCTCGTCAAAATTGTTCATTGATCATTGTCATTGTTTTCAAACTATCGACTTCAGAATGTGTTGAGACTGTGGCATTCCATTCGAAGTAGTGTGTTGATCATTGTCATCGTCGTTGAAATAGAGACATTAGAATGCGTTGATACTGTGGCATTCCGGTCGAAGCAGTTCGTTGATCTAGTTTCAGGTCGTCAAAATAAAGACGTCAAAAAGCGTTGAGACTATAGCATTCCAATCGAAACATTTCGCTGATATTTTTTATATCCATCAAAATAGCGACGATATATTCATTTTAAAAATAATAATAATATATATTAATCATCTGTTAATATATATAATATATTTCCTTTTACTAATCTTTTCATTGAAAGTATAGTAGTTTACCTTATATTAAAGAATAAATTTATTTGTTTACCGTATGTAATAATTGTATAAGATGTTGACCCATACATTTAGTCTTGCAAAACACGATGAGAAGAAAATATGAAAGCAATAGAAGAAAAGCTCCTATGATTACAAATTAATCTTTCATCCTTCTACACGTCCTCTAGCTCTATTCAACTCACCCCCTAAATGAATGCCTCAGTTTCATAATGGAAGAATAGAATATTTAACATCTATTTGTGGCTTCTAGAGAATGGGAAAATTTAGTTTTAATCTCCCTAAAATAGTCTCTCCTTTCCTCTTATAAAAGGTTTTGTATTTTCCTATATTATGATGACGGTTCCTGGCTAGAACACGAGCCCACTATCGTTGTTTTCTTTTCCTTTGAAATTATGATGCTAGTCACTCTCCTAGGATAATTTCTTAACTATTTGAGTTTCACAATACTCCTTTGATCACTCCCCTCAATAGAAGAGATATAAAGTGCAATAAAATTCACCAAAGGAAAATGTAACACAAATCATAAATGCATTCCAAAATAAGGCATGGTTTCTATCAGACAATAATGTAGAGGTAACACCTGGGTAAAAAATAAATATATCCATTCCCTTGTGCGTAAGTTATGACATCCATTCCCTTAATCATTTCCTTGACAATGTTTGAAGCTTTGGGTTACTTCTATTTGATCACTCCTTTGTGTCTTTAGGGATGAGTTGGTATGCCCTTTGGGCTGCATTTTAGAGGATGAAACCCCTGTAATATGAATAGGCAGGGGAGATGAAAGTACAAGGGAATGTGATTACATGGTACATAGTTCTCTACAATATGGTAAGGGTGCACCATTGTTTGGGGAATCAATATATTTCTGGATGGTGGGGAAGATGCAGTGGAAGCATCAACTATAGAGGCTACGACAGTGGAGGGAGTTTCAAACTGTAACAACATTGTTATTTGATGAAATTATTCTATAATGGGTTCCCTATTGTAAGAGGTTCTATAGTGTAGGAAAGGATCACTTAGACCACACTGGTTTTGGATGCCTCTTTGGGGTTGTTCGTCAAACAAATCCAGGTGCGTTGTCAATGATTTCACATTTACATGAATGCTTTAATAAAGATTTTACATTTTTTTTACCACACCCATAAGGTTGTCACTGCATGATCTATTGCGATTGATTTATTTGAAGAAGACATTTAATAGGATAACTCGCCCTTATCAATCTGCCTAGCTAGTAGATTGGTGCAATTAACTTTTGACCCTGCATCTTAAGAAAACTTCTTGATTGTATGGGCTATGTAGAATGCAAGATACCTATGTATGTTTTTAAGCATGGGAATGGTTTTAGTTTCCCCAATTACTTTGTGTCATCTTAACATCTCTAATCCATTTGAAGGATGATGAAACAATAGTAAGGATATTTTACACTAGTTCCATGTTTGGTTTTATCGAGTGTCCCTCAATATATTATGCTTAGATTATCTTATATCTCTCCATTATGACCATGAATTTTCAATGTTGTTTGATGTCCTAAAACCATAATCCTTGACAAATATATCTATTTTATGTTTTATGGATTTCCTTTCCCTATTTTAAATCTCTTGCGCAAGTAGGGAGGACTAAATATAAATTCTATAACTTTCACATTGAATCTGGTTAGTGATATCATTATTTTGTTTTCATTTGAAATGGTCCATAGCTTACGTTGGATCAAGCCCATTTCACATCTCTAATATCACTCCTTTATTTCCTTTTAATAATTTAATTTCCAATGGCACTAAGAAACCTCTTATTGCTTCCAATGTTTAGTGAATCCATAGATTAGGAAGGCATTGACCTCATCCCCACACTCGCTGACATTGACAGACAACTTTAGGATCTTTTTTTTTTGTCAAATGAGATTCATAAATTAGATATAAGAAAACATTTCCTTCAGTTAATAATCATGTTACTATGTCCTCTAGGATAGCGATCTTGGGCAGTATCCATTCACATGGTACTGACCAAGCATTGAGCATTCATACTGATATTCTTCCACAGCCTCTACGACATAGCTATTAAATTGGTGAGTAGGAAGAAAAGATAAAGCAATAAAATTAGCACATGGGGAGGTGATGATCTACAATATATTTTGAAAGAGCATAATAAGATGACAATGAAAACAAAACAAAACAAAAAAAAAAAAAAACTAACATAGAAACTACCCTTGCCTTTGCATCTCAAACTGAAACATACAAGCGAAATTGTGACTTTTCAAACCATAACAGGTGAAATTGTAATTTACCAAGAACCTAATATAGGATTGAAAGTTATTTAATCTAATTTTTGTTGTTTTGCAATTGTAGATTGGATTGAAAGTTAATAAAATTGTGATTTTATAACGGTAATACCACTCTAGGGCACTATGGGCTACAAGAGCACATGTGCCCATGAGGCAACGAATGATATAGTATATAATGTGATTTCATCTAAGTTTTACTTTTTTGCAACTACAAAATTAATTGCAAGGTAATAAATTTGTGATTTTATTATGGTAAGACCACTGCTAGGGCACCATGGGCTACAGGAGCATATATTCCCAAGAATTAAACCATGATATTGGTATAAGGTTAGAAAGCTATTCCTTTTCAATTATCCTACTACAAATTGTAGTGAAGAGTACCTTTCCTTAGAAAATTTGTCTCAGTATTCAAAATATGTGTCCGTTAAAAGGTTTATGAATATTTTGATAAAATAATCTGATGTTTTAGAATCTTCTAATGCCTTAGACCTTGAAGATGTGAACATCTAATGGTTTTTGTCAACATCAGTAAAGCCAACTAGCTTTGCAAATTTGCTAAATATATTAATAGATTCGGTGATCATAATGACAAGCGAGACACGGGCTAGAGAAGAATGATAAGATATACAAGTTCTCCTATACTTTTGAGAGACACTCTATTACTCTCCTGACTATTGAAATTTTCAAGCTCAAAAACTAAATTATTCTTCACTCTGCATTGACTATCTTGTTGAAGCACGTGAAGGAACACAAAAAAGAAGGGTCTAAGAATTTGTGACATGTTAATATCCATATTTCCATCTAGACTGGACTAATATAGATTTTAAACAAAATGTATTACAAATAATTACAATATGACACTTTTTACAATAGGTGGAACTTATTTTGGCATTCTACTCACAAATAATGACAAACCAGTTTTGATGTTTGATAAGGTAATGATCCCATTGCACTGGACATGTCATCCATGGGAAAGTGAGTTGCATTGGACATGTCATCCATGGGAAATGGAAAAATTATTGGTAATCATTGACCCACCAAAATTGCTCCTATGACTGTGTGTGATGAAAACTATGACTATCGAGGAAATTATTGTTCATATAAATGTGCAAGAAATATGGCAAACCATTGCAAACACTGTAAAAAATATAATGTGTCCACTTCTAAAAAATAAAGGTTTCACAGTGCATGATATAATAACTACAAATCTTTTGGAAAGTAACAATGTAGAAGATTTGAATTTATATCTCTACAAAAGATGTACAAATGTACAAAAATCTTGTAAACATTTTTTTTAATTCATCACCTAGAAAACTCATAACTCGTCAACCAAATTTGCTAGTTTTGGAACATCCAAAGGGAAATGTGGGAGTTTCACCAATGGTATTTGCAAGATGAATATATCAGGTTATATTCAATGCTCTTTCCACCTGCTCTCTTTAAACAAAATTTTCTTGAAGTCATGAATGCAGAGCATTTATGAAAATATAGTGGGCCTAGCTAGCAAAATTATCGTAAAGTATCAATATATCAGTAACATGATGAATAGTGAGCCTTTGACAACCCTCTAAGCATGAAAACCATAAAAAAGGAAGTATAAAATGCATGAAGAATAGCGACAAGGGTACCATGGTTGCATCCTCCAACATTGAAGAGGGCATTTTTGGTTTACCAAACAATGAAAAGATGCCCAATGATAGAAGATAGTCATGATCCAGAAGAAGCAAAGAGAATTGAGAAGGTCATTTAGACCCTTCACTCAACATGGTTGTCAAGGGTGGTGAAATATGAAGTCCTTCAATTGAACACGACAACAAAGAAAAAAGAAAATTTACTCTTGAGAAAAACATTAAAGAGCACAAATATCAAATATGGAAGTTAAAAGATAAAAACATAGAAAAGGGATGGTTATGAGGGTTTGAAGAAATACATAAAAGATACAAATGACTGCCATCTCTAACAATTTGCAATGATATATATGAAGGCACAAAGAAGAGAATTTATGGCCAGTAAAAGAACTTAAAACCCTCGAAGAACATGTATCATTGTTTTTGAGGAAGCAAATTAGTCAAGAAGGAAAAAAATCCATAGTCTGAAGTGTAAACTCTCTTGCCTTATCTTTTCTTTAGGTTGTAACTTCCAAGTTTCAAAAAACATATTGATTGAAAGACTTGTTAAGTTTCAAAACATTAATAGAGGTAGGAATTAAAGTATGCCACACCAAACCAGTTGGATTTGGTATTTGACCCCATTTCAACAGTTTATCAACATCTCATAGTAATTTAACTAGGGCTCCAATTCGGAAGCCCAACTAATAAAATATATTACGAGTTAAGCTCACCCATTTAATTTTCTTGTTTATAATTTGGATCCATATAAACATGTCAAACTTTGAGCAATTTAGAATATTGTACACCATATGTTAAACATAAAATAGCTGAATAAAGTAAAATGAAAGCAATAAACGTAGATTACCGCACCTCCGAATTGGAGACCCTGCTAATTCCCATTAGTTCCTTCTTGATCATCACTCTAAAATGCCATGAATGTGAACATTAGATCAAATTTGCATGCATACAAAAACAAGTAAACTAATCAAACAATAGGATTTAGGAATACAATTGCAAATTACCTTTCGATCAATTTTCTTTCTCTTGTTCAGTAATATTATTCTATTCCTTCTTTCCTCCTCCTTCTCAACACTATTATAAGATTTTATTTCAGCTTCAACCTCTTTCTTTGCTTTGTTAGGGAGTTGCTCATAATTTTTTACATCGTGCATTCTACATTTGCATTCAATTACATACTTTCTTTGCATATCATACTACAACTTCATTTTGTAGTCAACATCACTCTCCCTCTTTTGATAGACTTGAAGCTTCATATGCTCCAAAGACAAGAAGAGATAGACAATGTTCGTTTGTATTTCTCTCTTCCTATCTTTGGGGCATCTAATGCTTCAAGTGAATTTAGGGTGCATTTTTTAGTCTTTTGATGGTCGATCTTATATAGAATCAACTAATGCAAACAATCCACTAGGGCATTATTAATACATGACCAAATCTCTTCACAAAAATCTATAACTTTGGAATTCATAAAATAAGAGTTTAGAGGAAATGTTCCACTAATTTATAGAATATTCCTTCAGTTGGAATGAAATTTATGTATTTTTAGAGAAGGTATGTGCACAAGTGACAAACATGCAGATTTGACCAAGCACTACTGGGAGCTTGACCCAGCAAAAAATGGACTTGAGATAATTTTATCACAATAGTACATCTGTTGTTGGGTAAGCTCCCAATAGTACTTAGGCAAATCTACATGTTCATCACCTATGTGTATACCTTCTCTAATAAACTCTTATACACAGGTGAAGGTTGTATAATTTGTATAGGTTGTGTGTGTGTGTGTGTGTGCATGTGTGCATGTGTAAAATTCATAGTTTATTACATACAAGATCGCAAGATAATCTATATCAATAACTTAGCTAAATCAATCATAAGTTGTTTAAAACTAGTTTCGTAAAGAGATGCAAACTATGTAAAATATTGGTAAGGGGTGGAAATATCGAGGAAGAAATCAAAAGTACAAGACCTAAGGGCTAGACCTAATGCCTCGGGGTCTCATCATAAATGGCCTTGCCTACCTAACTCACAGAGACATCATAGTTCAGGTTTATCTTTAAAACAAGTCTTTTAAAGGATGGTAGAAGTGGTTACACAACCCCTTTCTATGATAGAGTCCCTAGACAATGTCTCCATCAGCTGCCACCCACTTAGGTGAACAAGGATGAGATCCTAATTAGATTCTAGCTACAAATAATTTATACATAGACCTCCTCATAAGGCTATCTACCCAACGATTTGTAACTACGATGGAGAACCACTTCTTGTAAGATATTAAGGTAATATCCATGATACCAAAACTACAAGATTTGTAATTTTATGAGAGGAGATACATATTACCTAATTCTATGACCACTTATCTTAAAACTTGCATGACATAATTCTATTTGATACTTGCTTGTTGCTTCAGATTTGCACAATGTTGAATGCAAAGGAAATCACCCATGATAAGTTTTTTTCTAGCTATAGAAGGAATATATAAAGATCTGATTTAATTTATAAAATCTGCCTATTCCTGTTAATATCAATAATCAAATCTAGAATATATTTAATTTTTCAAACACCCAAACATCTAGAAAAGAAAGCTTCATTTTTATTAACACTGGTTACTCACTCTCCAACTCTACCTATACTACCTTCTAAATCGTAACAATCCAAATATTATTCAATCACCCAAATCAAATAAATATTGACACATTACTTAAATGAAGTATTAAGTGGATAGATGCAGATAACCTATACATACCAAATATTTAAGAGGTTTAACATAGATGGTGATTGAGAAAATTCTACTTTTCCATATAAGTATTTCCAGCAAAAGAACAGTTCGCATAAATAAAATCAATGAATTACTTGTCAATAAATCTATTACCTTATACTAAAGAATATATATATATATATATATATATATATATATTGGTTCATCAAAATATATGTCAAAAAACATAAAACAACTGAAGAAAGTAAAATGAAAGCAATAAATGTAGATTACTGCACCTCTGAATTGGAGACCCTGCTAATTCCCATCAGTTCCTTCTTGACCATCGCTCTACAATGCCATGAATGTGAACATTAGATCAAATTTGCATGCATACAAACACAAGTAAACTAATCAAATAATAGGATTTGAGAGTAAAATTGCAAATTACCTTTTGATCAATTTTCTTTCTCTTGTTCAACAATATTACTCTATTTAAGCTTCAGGGTGGTCCCACAATAGTGTGTCCCACTTTTTTGAACATTCTGATTTTTGTTGAAATTGCACATTTTTAAGAAAACATGATGATTTAAGGCTTGAGAGGTCCCATTTGAAGGAGTAAATTCAAAATGGCTAGATAAAAGCCTCTTGGATCAAAATCCCTTTGGTATAATCCCTCTACTCCTCACTCACACCTACAATCAACTCTCCTTTGAACCCATCAAAATGCTGACAAAAAATCACTTTGACATTAACTTTTTGTGGGATCAAATAAGTTCATTTGGAAAACCCAAATAGAGGATGATAGTACTCTGAGAAATCTTTCCAATGATTATGAGTTATATATATATTGAGTTTATTAAGACTTTTCTTTTTAAGTTTTACTAAACATAGGTTGTCTGACCATTTAGCGACTTCTGTGTTCGACGCTTCTGGAAAAATAGTAAATTAGGGGAAAAAATTATGAAAAATATCTAGGAAATAGGTATTTATGTTACCTTTCTATCAAAAAAACAATAAATAAATTTTGATATATAGAGATAGACTTAGAGCGATCAAAGTGAACCTATGTCCAAATTATAATTAATGTCTCTTCATAACTCAATAAACTATTAAATATTCAACCAAATTGAATGAAACCAAATGGATTCTCTAGATATTTGTGTTACAAACCTAAATTCAAATTAATAATGTTCTTATCAGTTTTATAAAAAAATTTATGTTGATCAAAGTGAGTGTCACTCCTGAAAAATCCTGATTTTTCACAAAACAAAATTTTGAAGGAGAAGGAAAAATGGATTCAAATAAATTCCAATTTTTTTTTTTAAATATATTTATAAACTAGAAACAAAATGCTAAAAGTCACTAGTTTACATCATCTTCAAATTCTTAATGGTTTTACGACAATAGATGTCCCAAAGCGAAGTTTTTTTTTCAGAATGTTCATTTCAGTGTCAAAGTTGGCCAAAAAGTGGGACACAGTTTTGTGGGATCACCCTTCAACCTCTTGCTTTGCTTTGTTAGGGAGTTCCTCATAATTTTTTACACCGTGTATTATGCATTTACGTTCAATTACACACTTTCTCTGCATATCATACTACAAGTTCAGTTGGTAGCCAACATCACTTTCCCTCTTTTTATTATACTTCATTGTTCTTTTGAGGAAAGATATTTACATTTAGGTTGTCCTATAGCATTTGAACCACGCTTTTGTGGTGGAATGAAATCACGGTTGTGCTTCTTTATCCTATGCATATTTGAAAGGACTAAATGTGCATAGGATGAAAAATCACAACCTCAACTTCATTCCAATCTACGAACAAAGCTCACAAAAATATAATAATCTACCATCCACCCGTTCAGTTCTATGATGAGTACAAACCTACACAAACAATTCTAAAATAAAACAAGAGTTAGAGTGTAAATAGTTCCTTCCAAGTGCAGGCAAGGTGTTTTTTCTAAACAAAGATGGTTTTACATGATAAATGCATCTGTTTTATTATAGTTACAACTCAATATCAACAAACAAATTACAAGAATATAAACTTAATTTAGTCAAATTACCTGGCTTCAAATACAACCAATGTTTGTTTGTGTTTCTCTCTTCCTATCTTTGGGCATCCAATGCTAAAAGTCACACTTGAAGGATGTTCACTTGAATATCACCTATGCATATACCTTCTCCAATTAACTCCTATATACAGGTGAAGGGGACTAAACATACATTTTGAGTACTGGTTTTTGTTCTAGGTTTAATGTAGGGTACATGGATAAGAAGACAACAGTTGGAATGAAAGTTATGTATGTATCACATGTGCATATACCTTCTCTAATGAACTCTTATATACAGGTGAAGGTTGTATATTTTTTATAGGTTTTGTGTGTGTGTGTGCATGTGTGTGTGTGTATGGAACCATTTGAACAGTGAGAACCATTTGACAAACCCTATGGTACTGGACCTAAGTCTTGGGGGCTCATCATTGATGGCCTTGCCTACCTTCATGCTCAGAGACTTCGTAGTTTGACTTCATAGTCTCGAACCATATCAATTTAGGTTCATCGTAGTAAGGGTATAAAAAGAGCCTCAAAGGTTTATTTTTACCTAATTTATAAAATAAATAAGAGAAAATCAATTCATTCCATACATAAGGGACTAGAACTATTACTTACATGAATAGTGTGAACCATTTGACTAACCCTGTGAGACTAAACCTAAGTCTCGGGGGCTCATCATTGATGGCCTTGCCTACATTCGTACTCAGAGACTTCGTCATTTGACTTCATAGTCTTGAACCATATCAATCTAGGTTCATCATAGTAAGGGTATAAAAATAGAGTGTATTATGTTGTATCACTATATACCACTAATTTTCTTCCTCTAAATAGAGTTCACGTATTCATCTTATATAAATAATCTCTTCCCTACATTTAATCACTATACTCACATAACATTCATTAACACATAAAATTCATTCACACACAACATTCATGAATAATTAATTAATGCATCATTCATCAACATTTACTAGTAGTAAAAAATAACATTCATTAAGACAAGGTCATTTCATTAGCAAAAAATGTTAATTGCAATCATTTCTTTTTTGGTTTCTTTTTTTTTAGCAAAACGGCTAAGCGGTGCATCAAGATCCTCATCATTCCCCTCCTCTATTAATTCTAATCTCAACACACGTCTCCTCATCATGTGTTCAGGAAGACTATGCTGATGCGCCAAAGGGAGGTCCGCTGCAATAACAACTATATGGGTTAAATTCCCACCATTTTATATTAGTGTTACAAGTATTTCATTAATTAAAAGAACTATAAATCAAAAAATAAATTTAAAAGAAAAAAAACCATAGATTTTCTTTACCTGACTGTGCCACATCATCTACAATAACATTTTTGTCATCCCTGAAGTCAACATGGTGATCACTCCGAACATCCTCCACTCGTTCAGTATGACGTTCTATATGCTCTAAAATATACACAAAAAAGGTTACACCAATTTCAATTTTAGATGTTAAATTGTGTTAATAATTACATAATTAATTTTCAATAGAAATTGAACACCTCCATCGACACTGTGATCCACATCAAGGCCTTCGTCATGCGGTGTAGGTTCTGTGTTAGGATTATGAGGCTGCATTGCAATGTCATGCGCATTGTTGTCATTGTTTGCTTTTAAAAAACAAAAATAGTTAATTTATGTTCGAAATTAATATCAAATAGATTATTGCTCAAGTATTCAATTTCAAATATTTTTCATTTGGCATATTTACATGTTCAACCGATGCAGGAGACTCTTGGGTTGGGTCAGTGGAAGGTTGGCGTAGGCGTTGAGCCATGACTTGATAGCCTTCCTTGAAGGAAATATTTTTGTGTTCTTTGGTGGGCTCTAAATTAAATTCTAAGCCCTGCATTTTTTGATTAAACATAATTATTTGCAATTTATAAAAATTTAGATTCGTGATTTCATTTACCGCTACTTACAATTCGTGCTTGAATTTTCGAATAACCACCAGAGCCAAGTTTGTGTTGACCAATCTTTTGTAGTCTGGCCTTTATAGCCTTTGATGTGTCCTGCAACCTATGAAGAGTTTGAAATATGTTAGATTATATAGATATAAAGAACACTAATTAGTGCATAACTGTTAATGTTTGTAGCTTCTGTCGTATGATCATTTAGATTACATATAATACTTTAATATTGATTAATGATAATATATATATATA
>MU226069.1:405203-421357 GCA_018584345.1 Thuja plicata | reverse complement strand
TAATGAAACATTAACAATTATAATGAATAGACATGTCCCGTAAAGGGACATGTCTTTCCTAGTGTCTTTCTCATTATAAATACAAGAAAGATTGCGACATTTGAAACACAGAGAAAATTAGAGAGTGCTATTACATTCCCAACAATCTTAAAACCTCAATATGGTATCACAGCCAACCTAAAAATGTAAGAAAGTATCGAACAAGCATTCAAATCAATTCAGAAAGGAATATCAACTATGTTGTTAGCGAGAAGCTTACACAACCCATGTTAGACTATAAGGACAGTCTCACATTGATATGTTTGGGTACTTCTACATCGGGTGTCTCCTGACAACCTCGCGGGAAAAGCAGGAGCAACACCATCAACGACAATAGAAGCGGGACGAGCAGGAGCAGTGCCATCGATCCAAAACTATGAGAAGGAATACAAATCTTCGTACCCTCGGACGACTTATAACATTAGAAGATATCTTTCACCTATCAGGGAATTCCAAGATGTTTACTCCAGACCGATAGCACTTAAGATTGCATATGGACGCCGACTATAATCCTAGGATATGTGGTAATTATCAGATATACATGTTAAAGAGTATTAATCCAGAGGATCGATTACATATTGTGGAAATCATGTACAGAGGTATACAAATATGGAAGTCTACAACAGATATATTCATAGAAGTTTATCTCCCAGAAACTCTGACTTAGGCACTTGGTGTTTCGACTATCCCATGACGACACCATATAGGGAGGTTATTCAGTCAGTTAGATTATCAGCGAACATAAATAAGATATTTCTATCATGAATACACGGTGCAAAGGTTGTGGACGCAAAAGTTAGAAGAGTTTATGAATGAAATGAAGGTCCATCGCAGTATTTGAGATATTCGCACAATCATTCATTCGCAAGGGTTCCACAATGTAACTGTGATCTGGATTTCTAAATTAGCAACTTCTATTTCTGCAATCGTTACCAATAGAGATGATCTTACTTGAGAATATTAAGCATAAATGTTATGCTTGGAAGTCACCCAAGTTTCCTGAGTTTCGAGTCTAAATCGTTACTGCTGACGATGATCTCCATACAAGTTGGGAAATTATTCAAGACCTTTAACTGATAATATATCGATAATATTTGGAGACAACTATTTACCAACAAAAGAACATAAAATTAAGATTCAATATCATTTTCCATAGAGACTATTGATGGGGGAGCTCCAATATGCATCTGGACTACAACCACATGTAGCAATATCAAGGCAGGCAATAACTCACGTGAAACCTAGATCTTTCTTCCGTGCGGATTTAAAGGTAGAAGGTCATCGACAACAATGGTCACCCATCTCCAGTATACGAACTGTCTAGTTGATGAGAATGAATAGACACTGCAAACCGATGGTGGTATAAATTTTAACAAGTCGAATCTAAACCTGAAATGTTTTGTTGGGCCTTCAATGGACCAACCTGCAAATTTTTCGTGGTTGATTGCTACTGTTATTGGAGTAATCAAAGGCTAATAACTATCAAAAGGATTTGTTGTATAAGTGTGATTTTTAGGAGGCGTGCTAATAATTTCTAGACCTCTCTATTTTTAGCAGTCAATATCATTAATCTATGCAATAATAATCATTGGCGACAACTGCAAGTGATAACAACTCAACAAATATATGTCGTTCTTCAATATATTAAGCGGATGATTAATCCATTGCTTCAGTATCAAATTGTGAAGTTATTCGTGACTTTTGGTTATCTGTCTAACTGAAACCAATATCTCATTAAGGAGTGGTAAATGCCACAAATACCAGTGATACTAAAATTAAAATGGTATCATGGAATATAAGAAAAGTAAAACTCAACAAAATGATTCTAGCATTGGGGATGACAGGAATCCTGTACCGACATAGTTAGATTCACACTAGGTTGAGATGCATATATTAGAAACTGGTAAAGTTTTGGATGGCTGCAATGCTGAACTAGCACAGTTGACTTCTTGCTATGTTGGCATGAGGGGATTAGAAATTGAGAAGCACGCTAGTAAATCTTGGTATTTTTGGAAGGCAAACATTCCTTGGAAGTTTGTCGTAATTTGTTCAATCCCTAAAAAGTACATTACATATTGCGAGTGTAGAAAACTCATAAGCATTCTCATCAACAGTCACTAAACACAGACAAGGTAGATGGACTTTAGTGAAAGAAGTTTCCAAAGCAATGCAATATATATTTAACTACAAGAGATAAATAATTTTTATGATTTTTTATCATGAATTTTATGTAGCACATTCATGTTATAACATTGGGATAGAAAATCTTGTATAGTTCTATCATTGGTATTTCCCTTCAGGATAATTTAGTTTTACGAACTATTTAATGCTTTCTAGATGGACCAAGAAGCATAAGAGATTATATTTGAGGGAAAAAGAAATTGATGCTTGCAAGTCATGAGACTAAGTTGATGGCTGAAAACTTTTCTCAAAGAAAAAATAGTTTGTACATATTATGATCAGTTTCCTCAAAGAAGAGAAATCAATAATCAGGAGAAGTCTGACAAATTCATAGGAGGTTACACATGTACTTGGAGCTTCTGAAGGGAGCCACATTAGTCATGACTGTCTGGTGTTTCCAGGCTTGGGGATAAATCCATAGTTTATTACATTCATTCATGTTGGAATCAGACAAGTACACTTGTGCACAGGAAAGTGCTCCTGTGGATAATGTTATGATCAAAATTTCAACATGATCATGTACCAGATGATGAGAGTCTCTTGAAGTAATATATTTTAACGAATGGGGCCATGTATGGTTTCGTAACAGGGGAAGCTACTAGACGATCTCTCAAAATTGTTTTCAAAGGATCTTAATCATTCTTATTTAGAAGGGCAGGCCCTATCAAGATGGTTTCCCAAGTGACCAGGAAACTATAAAAAGACAAAAGATTGAAATTCAAAAGATGTAGTTCCATCTAGATCATGATATTCCTAGATAGATGGATAAGTTGTTGGATCAAAGCTCTTTCAAGAACAAAGCTTGATGCAGACTAAAGAACAAAGACACGATTTGCTGGCAGAAGATTGATATTAGATTCAGAGGGAGTCTGATAGTTCATCTAAAAGCAACCTTGGCGAGGAGGTCAGGAGGTTGTTGCAAGATGATCTTATTCATTATGATCTCCAAGAAATTTGGTCATATTGGTTCAGAGGGAGTCAATAATGAAGATGGATTTTGCAGTTAGAGGACTATTATCATGAGATTGAGTCCCATATGTGCTATGCTAACACCTACATAACTTGAGGTTCACCAAGAGTGATGCAAACTATATAAGAGATATAGTGCACAAGTATGCTATTCAACGTACATTATCACTATAGAAAAAATGGTTAATATTCTCACCAACTCTCTTGCTAGAGAGAAGGTTGTATACTTTCGAGATAAACTTGGTATGTTGGAGAATGAAGCCTTGGATGAAAATGAGTTTCAACATCTGTGATCTATTATTTTTTTGTTATTGCATTCATCTCTTTGAGAGAGAAGTCTAAGGTGAAAGCCCTTGTTTCCACCCTCTGGGATGAGCCATGGTGGATCCACTCCCTGAGATGAGTCAAGATGGATGTCATCTGTGTGACTCCATGACTTTATGGACCCACTCATCCTATGTACATTTCTGAGAGGTGACGACTTCTTAGACAATGAAAACTTGTATTTGATGTTACAAGGTGACAATCTTGTAATAGAGATTTGTTATGGCAGACATTTTTTATGTCAGTGCACATACCATAATAGGGTTATATGTAAGGGAATGTAATGTTCCTTATTACTATATCCCAGTATCACGATCTGAGGTGATATGAAATTAGTTATCACGATCTAAGGTGATTCCTCATATCATGATCTAAGGTGATATGAAAATTAGGTATCACGATCTAAGGTGATATGAAAATTAGGTATCACGATCTGAGGTGATTCCTCATATCACGATCTAAGGTGATTCCTCATATCACGATCTGAGGTGATATGAAAATTGGGTATCACACGTTAGGTGATTCCTCATATCAAATGTTAGGTGATATGTAAAACTGGGTATCACATGTCAGGTGATTCCTCATATCACATGTTAGGTGATTCCCTATATCACATGTTAGGTGATATGTAAAATTGGGTATCACATGTTAGGTGATTCCTCATATCATACGTTAGGTGATATGTAAAACTGGGTATCACATGTTAGGTGATTCCTCATATCACATGTTAGGTGATATGTAAAATTGGGTATCACATGTCGGGTGATTCCTCATATCACATGTTAGGTGATATGTAAAATTGGGAATCACATGTTAGGTGATTCCTCATATCACATGTTACGTGATATGTAAAACTGGGTATCACGTGTTAAGGTGATTCCTCATATCGCATGTTAGGTGATATGTAAAACTTGGTATCACATGTTAGGTGATATGTAAATCTTGGTATCACATGTTAGGTGATCCTTTATATCACAAATTATGAAATTTCTTTGTATCCATATGGATCATATTAGTATCCTTCTTAACTTAGTATTACACATTGTCTGGACCATATGAGAAATGTCACGTAGTGACGTATCTCTACGTAAACTTAGTATCCATATGGCAGACATCATGAGACGTAATTTCATTACACTTATCGTGGATATTTATGAGCTATGGTGAACATCACGTGACTTGATATTCCTGTATAAACTATATCTCCTGATATAACAGTGTGGTGATATCTTCTTTCTTTCAAAATTAATCGATTTATTACCTTGATGGGTTTTATCTTCTCTAGTTAAGAGAGAGTGTTGATGTTTTGTGTAGCTATTGTGAGAGTCATAAGTGTTGACAAGGGAGACCACTACACATTCTGTTTGATCATTCTCCCTAGCTAAGAGGGAGTGTTAATGTTTGTAGCTTCTGTCATATGATCATTTAGAATACATATAATACTTTCATATTGATTAATAATAATATATTGCATTTATATGTGTGTGTGTGTGTGTGTGTGTGATATATATATTATGAAAACTTATATTATTCTAATATATAATTGATTAATGAAACATTAACAATTATAATGAATAGACATGTCCCGTGAAGGGACATGTCTCTCCTAGTGTCTTTCTCAATATAAATACAAGAAAGATTATTGCATTTGAAACACACATAAAATTAGAGAGTGCTATTACATTTGCAGTGATCTTAAAACCTCAATAATAATTACATTCTACTAGTAGTTAATACTATCGCATACCTTCTTTTCTCATTTGGTGGTGCAATTCCTCTTTGAGTATCCCCTTTCTCCTTTGCATACAAAATAAATTCATTCCAATGCCTCACTGAAATAAAGGGAGGATGCTCGTACTTGGGGTTGTGGACGAGACTCCTTCTATATGTGTCCCTCACAGTCTTAAGATGTTTGGCAACTTTTTCTATAAAAAAATTCCCCTCAAAAATGTTATTACCAAACTCATGTTGTAAATCTTTTATGAGTTGTTCTTTTAATTTTTTTCTTGTAAGTTCCACCTTTAAAGAAAAAACACAAAATTGTTGGATGGAAAAATTAACTAAAGTCGTGTACCGTGAATATAGTAAAAGAAATGGAATGAAGGAAAAATATTGTACCAATTAATGATATGAAATAAAAACAGTGGGATAGGGTTAGTTCACTTATGATGTTCCACCTTGTATGTATGGTGGGCCCGAATATCTTTAATGTCAAGTCATAAAGCGCTTTATAAAAAGAATCTTTCCCAACAAAAATGTCATGTGATCATCAATCCAAAACTTGTTATGAATAAGTAAATTACAATTACAATATAAATAATAATAATTTTAAAGTACTTGGAAGCTTAGGATATTTTAAAGGCATCAATTCTTTATCGTTTATCAACAATGATGTCTGCATAACTCTCGTGCTAGAAACACGGGTAGATCCAGGAAACGATGGTGAATTATCACCAATACAAGTACTCTGATTTTTATTTGATGTAGCATTCATCAGTGTATCTCCTATTGCAGAAAATTAATCCACTATGAGATGCACCCAAGATTAAAGTACAAATTATCAAATCATAATTAACACAAAACCGAATATAGCAAAACAAGGATTTACCAGGCATAGACTGTGAAGGCTTCGATGTTTGCATGCTCCTTGTTGCCGACATTGCACTCGTCAATCTCATATGGTCGGTCCTTCTAGGAGGAGTCACCTGACTCTCTTGATGACCTGAATAATACATTGTTAGCAAAGACATTCTAAAATAATAAGAGTAAGAGTAGCTTTCAATATTGTTTGAGTGAAGATTTTCTTAAAAAATTTGAATTAGTTGTAACTATACCTTTTCCTATAGTTGTATTTATGGTATTGGTAAGTCCAATGAAAAATGTACACTTCTAATCAGTAAGTCCAATGAAGTTTCTAAATGTTCCAAAGAAAAAAATCCTTGTAACTTGTTAACTTAAGGATTATTTTACCTGATGTGGGAGTTGTGCTAGTACCAGCCTCATCGCGATGTCCATAACCAGGCACTTCGGCAAGCAAAAAATCTTGTAGCAAGAACACATACATATTTTAGCTCATGACATTAAAAAGTATAAAATATAACCATTTATTTATGAGGGAATTAATTCAAAAGAATTAATTAATTAGCCATGTATGATTTATTGAATTGGATTTAATTAATTGATGAACTATGTTATCAAATGATTAATTCAATTACATGTTTATTTGATTTTTTATTTTAATTTATCCAAATGGCTTGTATTTAATTAACATTTGTTTTGGCGATTTTTAGGTGTATACATACGCTATTTGAGATATCCTGCCTAATTGTTGAGATAGACCCCAAATTAAATTTTGGGACAAACCTCAGGGAATAGGATGATCTGGTCAACCTATTGATCTAGGTTGATTTTCACAAAAAAATTGAAGTGTTCCAAACACTCCAGAAATCAACACCATGTTGAAGAGCTCATCGATACGAATCCAACCAAACAGAGTTCGTATGAAGAAGTTATGGCAGGTCAAAGTTTGCAAGAAAATGTGTTGACTTGATGACATCAGCAAAAGTATTGTCAACACTAATATTGACATGGCAAGTGACATGGAATTTTGGGTGACATGGGAAAGTGCACAGTTGGCCCAATCTAGGCATGACACATGTCATCTCATCAGCAAATTATTAATTTCCACGTGACACATCTGGTTGACTAGATAGGTTTTACCGGGTGTTGTTTGACTTTTGCTTAAGTTAGACAAAATAGTAGTCCAAGAGATTTGAAACCCCAACCATGCTACAACAATCCTTTGGCTTTTGCTTAAGTTAGACAAAATAGTAGTCCAAGAGATTTGAAACCCCAACCATGCTACAACAATCCTCTGACATTACCAATGCGCCATATGAGCTCTTTGAAATCTTTTTTTTTTTAAATTAATCCAAATGGCTTGTATTTAATTAACATCTATTTTGGCGATGTTTAGGTGTATACATACGCTATTTGAGATATCCTGCCTAATTGTTGAGATAGACCCCAAATTAAATTTTGGGACAAACCTCGGGGAATAGGATGATCTGGTCAACCTATTGATCTAGGTTGATTTTCACAAAAAATTGAAGTGTTCCAAACACTCCAGAAATCAACACCATGTTGAAGAGCTTGTCGATACGAATCCAACCAAACAGAGTTCGTATGAAGAAGTTATCGTAGGTCAAAGTTTGCAAGAAAATGTGTTGACTTTATGATGTCAGCAAAAGTATTGTCAACACTAATATTGACGTGGCAAGTGACATGGAATTTTGGGTGATATGGGAAAGTGCGCAGTTGGCCCAATCTGGGCATGACACATGTCATCTCATCAACAAATTATTAATTTCCACGTGGCACATTTGGTTGACTAGATAGGTTTGACATGGTGTTGTTTGACTTTTGCTTAAGTTAGACAAAATAGTAGTCCAAGAGATTTGAAACCCCAACCATGCTACAACAATCCTCTAACATTACCAATGCGCCATATGAGCTCTTTGAAATCAATTTTAAATTTTTTTTTAATTAATCCAAATGGCTTGTATTTAATTAACATTTGTTTTGGCGATTTTTAGGTGTATACATACGCTATTTGAGATATCCTGCCTAATTGTTGAGATAGACCCCAAATTAAATTTTGGAACAAACCTCGGGGAATAGGATGATCTGGTCAACCTATTGATCTAGGTTGATTTTCACAAAAATTTGAAGTGTTCCAAACACTCCAGATATCAACACCATGTCAAAGAGCTCGTCGATATGAATCTAACCAAACAGAGTCCATATGAAGAAGTTATCGCAGGTCAAGGTTTGCAAGAAAATGTGTTGACTTGATGATGTCAGCAAAAGTATAGTCAACACTAATATTGACGTGGCAAGTGACGTGGAATTTTGGGTGACATGGGAAAATTCACAGTTGGCCCAATCTGGGCATGACACATGTCATCTCATCAGCAAATTATTAATTTCCACGTGGCACATCTGGTTGACTAGACAGGTTTGACTGGGCATTGTTTGACTTTTGCTTAAGTTAGACAAAATAGTAGTCCAAGAGATTTGAAACCACAACCATGCAACAACAATCCTCTGACATTACCAATGCGCCATATGAGCTCTTTGAAATCAATTTGACACCTTGTTTCTTTATCATCTTCCCAATGCCTTTTATAAAAGAAAGGGAGTCGCTATGGGGTTTTGAACCCATGACCTCCCATTGTATACTCATCCCACCGACCGTCAGGCCAGCAAGGCTAATGCCATTAATTCCAGAATAATAGTTGTAAAGAAGCCGCTTACCAAGGAGGAAAAGTGGGGAACAATTCACCCATTCATGGAGATAAATAAATCCAAAAATAAACTAAGAGCGAAATGTATAATTCATTTCAACAAACCAACTTATAAATTTAGTCAAAGTCTAAATTTTATTCCATTGAAATTAATTAGTGGATTTACGAGTTGAAAATAAAACTCTTCTAATTCTAATAGTTTGTCATATGACTACAATTAAGGGGAGGCCTTTGTTTTTTAGATTGTTTATTTGTAGAGTGATTGAGTTGTTTTTGGAGAATATGGGTGATATTGTAAATCTTATGGTTATTAACCATATTTGGTAATTTTTATGTATAAAAAAAGGGGCAAAATGGGAGATCAGTAGTGGTTTTTTAGTGGTGATTTTGGAGGAAAATTTGTGACAGAATTTCAGAGTTGGAATTAGGACTTTGACAGTGAATTTTGTCCTTATGCATTTGGAGCTTGTAGTCAACCTTGTTGCATATGAGAAGGAGGCTTTTCTTTGGTAATTCATTATCGTATGAGGAGATGTGAATCTTGTAATAGGTTGAAGAACTTGTAACCATCTTTTGGAGCAGAATCAAGGATCAGCCACTCAATTGGAGGGACCCAGAGACGTAGCCAATTGGCGAACTCCATTATCAACTTGTGTTTTATCTTCTCTCATCTTTCTCTCTTCTGTTCAACTTATCAATTTTTAATTATTATGTTTATATAAGCATTTTAATTACATTTTAAAGACCTTCATTCAATTGTGGTAAAAAGTTATTATTCACGTGCAACAGTCCTAGATCCTAACATCAGATCACCTATTCCCCCCAAAAGGTCTCAAAATTTGATCTAGGGATAGGGATTGTAGAGAAGATACTGGAATGAAAAGTGGAATCGTGTTTAGATCAATCATAACAAACATGGAAGATTGAGAACACTAAAATGGGACCTAACTAAGTATCTAATTATGAGTTCTTATAATGTGGGACGGTATAATACTATTGACTATTTTTGGCGACCTAAAAAGTTATGCAAAAGCAATGTAGATTGAAACTAGAAAAAAGTGGGAGCAAGGAATGAAAGACGAGATGGTCTCTTTGACATAGAATAAAACTTGGGACTTAGTTGAATTGTCTGAAGGTAAGAGAGAACTACTAAACAAGTGGGTTTGTAGGTTAAAGGAAGAACGTGGAGGCAATAAATCATATAAGGGCACACTTGTGGTAAAAGGTTTTGCATAGAAAATTGTAGCGATTTCGATGAAATATTCTCTCCCATTGTTAAGATGACTTCACTTTGAACTATTTTAAGTCTTGTGGCTACAAAAGGTTTACATCTTTAACAATGAGATGTAAAGACAACATTTGTGCATGGAGATTTGGAAGAAGCTATTTATATGAATTAACTACAGGGATATGAGGTCAAAGGTAAGGAGAATTTAGTGTGGAGGTTAAAGAAAAGCTTCTATGGACTAAAGGAGGCACCTCTGCAATGATGTTAAAAATTTAACAATTTTATAGTTGAATAAGGTTACAACAAATATCATTTTGATCATTGTGTTTATGTTACAAGATTGGACAATGGTAGCTATATTATTTTATGTATCATCCTAAATTGTAAGCTCCTAATTGGTGTACAGTTTTATAATTACTTAGCACCCACCTTAGTGTGTTTTCTATAATAGGAGTTCATATGGTACTTAAGAGACACTTAAATTTTAATATAGGTCCTTCATCATTTCAATCTTGTTTAATATCAAGGTTAGCCCTCATTTTCAATTACGCTCCTTTATTTTTCCTCCAATCCAATAATTTATTTTATCACTGAGGCCCTATGTTACCATTTGTGTGATGACATTATTTTGCCATTAGTATGCAAAGAATATCTTCGGTAAACATACACCGAAAGATAGGTCAAGAGCAAACTGAAAATACAGATATCAAAGATCACCGAAAACTGCTAAGTACAAAGGAAATCGATGACACAATTTTGTGTGTAAACCAAAAATGCAAAGTGGAAAGGATAAAGAGGAACCCGAGAGTGGAACCCGACAAGCAGGACAAAGTGCAAACTGAAAGAACAGTTAAAGTGGAACCCGAAAGATAGTTCAAGCAAGGAACACCGAGAGACAATCTAACTGATTTTAGAGCATAACCAACCGACAGAAACTGAAAGTCAGTTACAGCCCGCAAAAAGTGGATCTGACTTCCACATCAGATTAAACAGTCTTATTCTATTTATAGAATCTTGATTTGTTTTTAAAACCATTTATTTAGGGACACGAAACATTAATGTAAGTGTTTTAATCAGTCTAACTGATTTAAAACATGTAGACTAGGAGATCAAGGTATAGTTGTAAACCTGTGATCTTAGAATTAATATTGTTTTACGTGAAACTTGATTAGGTCAATCTATCTTATAATAGATGTTGTAATCATTCATCATGTACGATGTGAGAATGGATGAGAGGATGAATTTAGCCTACAAGCACATCTATAGATCAGACTGAAAGTTTCAATAACCAGAACAACAAAAGGTGAATTTGGTTATCAAGAACCAAGAACAAGAGGCTACCGAGCAACAGAGGTATTATTCAATCACATTAGGTGACATACTTATTCATGTAATCTTAAATGGATCTAAAATCAACAATAGGAATTCTAACTGTAATTTTCTTACATTCTAACAAGTGAAGCAAAGTGTAAAAATCCTTTCAAGGAAGGTGGATTTAACCATCCAATTGTAAATCTCTTAACCGAGTGCACACTCAATAGTGTTGCAACAACTCTTAACATAGTAGACTTTAACAGGTCTCCACAGATATTCCTAATAGGGTAGATCATTAGAAGTGATCAAATTGTAAGCCTTAACCAGCCCCTTCCAATCTACAGATAGTGAAGAATTTGTGGGTGTCAACCCCACCGCAGTTTTTACTTCCTAACAGGAGTTTTCTGCATTATCATATCTTGTGTTATGTGCCAATTAATTTCATGAATGTTTCCATGAATGTTCACATGTATGGTTAAGTTTATGAATTGATATATCTTACATCAAGATAGTATATAACAGATGGTTGGATAAACATTTGATAACTTAAAGGATGAAGGTTAAAATATACAAAAGTTTTAGAGGTACTGATTCACCCCTCCCCTCTCAGTACACACTTCCCATTAATTCCAACAATTGGTATTAGAGCTAAGTCTCTTATTTGGAAAGCTTAAAGGCTTAAGAGAAAATATCATACAATGGAGAAGTACGAACTTGACAAGGGTATCGAGAATAAGAAACTAGAAATTCAGATCTTCTATGAGCAGTACAAAGAAGCTAGAATCAAAATGAGACAAATGTTAGATGAAAGAAAGATTACGCCATCTCATTGTAATGAAACATATTACCATGATGATGAGATACCAGATTTCTTTGAGTCTTCAAAATCAAATACAAGCAAAGCATAAGGCACATCAGAAGAAAGCATCGCAAGCCTAAATGAAATCAATCAACATCTGGCTGGACAAGTGAAATCTCTGCAAATTGTCAATAGACACAAATTGTAAGAATGATTGATGTCATGAATAATGCTAGACAAGTTGAGCAAGAAAGAACACTAGCTATTGATGATAGAAGTAAGATTACTGAAAAGCTACAAGAGAAAGAATCTGAAATACAAAGATTAACAAAACATCACCATGAGATTACAAATCAGATTATTCTTATGAGTTAAGAAGCAAACAAAAAGAATGTTGAACTCATTAAAAGAATAGAATCTATCAGTGAGCTAAGGGAAGAAAATGAAAAGTTGAAACAAGAAATCAGAATTTAGCATCAACATAATGAAATTATCAAGAAAGTTTAAGAAAGCAATAAAAGAATGGATGATTTTCTTGAAGGACAACGAAGAGTCAACAACAACACCGGTCTATGCTATACCGAGAATGGAGAATCACCCAATAAAGCTAATCCAAAGAATGTCTATGCAAATCCAAGACCAAGAAAGCTGACATGCAATCACTATGGAAAGCAAGGCCACACATCAAATATATGCAAGAGCAAAATGAAAGGTATTCCTAAATCCACATCTTCATTCATATGATTTTGTTATAAATGTAACAAGAAACAACGTAAAGCATATGAATGTGAGTCTAATATGAAACAACCAAAAAAGGAAACCTACATGGACAACTATTGTTCTACTTGCAAAATGAATGGGCACTCAACTCTTGAATGCCGGAAGAAGAGAAAGCAAGCATGGAAGCCTAAAGGTCAAGAAATTGCCTATCAACCGAAAAGAGTCGGTAACCAGTATGTATGGGATTACAACACATGGAAAAATTATACAGCATGTGGAAGATTTGGTCACATTGCTGCAAATTGTATGAGATAGTGGACAAGAAATTCTAGAGGCTGGACTAACCCCAAAATGGCATGCTTACGCTATCATAAAGTTGGTCATCTCAAGAAAGACCCCAGAGACCGAATGACAAAAACAAGCACATTTCCCAATGGAAATACCATTGAAGACATCCGAAAGACGAGAAACAAAATGTGGAGGAAAGCTTCAAACAATGATGAAGCTAGACCAAGCAATACAATTGGTAACACCCCATCCAATGGATCTGGTGACATCACCACCCCCACCTAAGCAGAACAAGTAAGTATGGAACTGCATTACACTAAGTAGTATTTTACATCAGTTCCATAATATGTTGATGAAATGCTAAATTAGCATAAGTAAAGATGCATCATGATATTACTTGTTAAAATCTATGATAACTATTCCATCAGGCAATACATACCAAAATCCATTGGTATACGCTCAAAGCTGAAATTGTCTGCACTTACCGGGAAGCGTCGGTTAACATGTAAAAGCTAAGTTACTAGTGTAAACCGAGACTCGTCGGTAAAAGCAAGAAGTTAGATGACCGCCCCGAAACATCGCGTTGTCACCGAAGAGAGAAGTTAAATTTCAAATCAATGACTCCGTCTTCACACACCGAGGAGGGGTTGAGCATTAATGAATCACTTTTAGGACAAACGTCTATAAAAAAGCAACAAAAGGGTTTTATTATTCACCAGCGAGCAGAGCATAGCGATGGATGCGAAATTTGGGCATACAACAATAGCATCACAAAGCGACTTCAACTTGATATACATCACTCCAAATAGATTAGTGACCACTACAGGAGTAAACAGTAAGTTCCTACGATAACCGAGAACTCTGTTTTACGCATTTTCAAGAAAGCCCTAAATGTCTGAAATAATGGCCACGCTTCAAGAACCACCAAACTGAAGAACATCAAGAAGGACAAGGTTAAACTTATCAAAAATTCTACCTGTGAGGAACCCCACTACAAGATATGACCTGAGGTTTCATCACAAACTGACAATGCTGGAGCATTCTCGTGAATACCAGCTAGGGTTTTGCTCGTCGAAGACGTGCGAGCATACATTCACTAGAAGATTGCATAAATTGGTGACTTAGAGGTGGAACAATCTTTCAAGAAGCTATGTAATGATGATGGATCCATAAAATATGAGCACAAACACATAGAAGTAAAAGGGCTCACAAATGCCCTATTGCTCCCAAAGGCATTCAAGACCGAGTGGATTCGGTTAGTACTAAGCCGAATTCACAACCACAAGCTATGGCTGGATGAGCCTAAAATGATAACCTGAGATGTTATTCATGCAGTCACCGATTATACAATAACCAATAAGGTAAAGGCGTTAAAACACCCACCCAAGGCTGAGATTGAAAAGAACATAGGAGCCAAGTGTGACGACAGAGGACTGAAGGTTTCCACTATCACAGATGATGAACTAAAATTTGGAGCATGTGTCCTAGGCTACAAATTCTTTCAAGCTAGCAGGATGAACAACATAGCATCCAGAGCAGTGGATACAACATACAAAATTGTGAATAAAGGAGCTTAGTTAGATCTGTCAGAACTTCTACTGAACCAGTTAGAAGAAAACTTGAGAACAATCAGAAATGCAAAGACAAATACATTTAAGTTTGGCTCACTTATCATGTGCATTTTCTTTTACTTCCAAAAATCATTTCCATTAGTAGGAGATGTAAAATGGGATACCTCTAGACCAATAACCATACAAATCAGTGAATACATAACATCACTAGGAGACAACTTTGAAATAGTTATGGAAGAGTACTTTACTGGATTCAAAGACATAATGCAGAAAAGAATAAGGATCCCAGAGCAACTAATTGAGAAATTTAAAGATGATAAATGTTTCATGGTTGACAAAGACCACACATAAACCAAGTCTGTTGTACCAAGGACAACATGGTTACAACCATTAGAGTATGAGGTTAATATTGATCAAGCATCCAATGCAATCGATGCATTGATTAACGAGCCATTAGACAAAACACAACCAAAGTTTGACACTTATGAAGAGGCCAAAGCAAGAATCAAAACTGGCTTGGTTGTGAAGAAAATAGACAGGAAGAAAGATAAAATAGTAAAGAACTTAAAGAAAAGGTTGTCGGTCATAGAGGAAGAAACCAAGGGAAAGTCACCCGTTGGTGAGGCTGAGAAGGAAAGTGACTATGAGTCTACAAAGTCAGATACTCCATTGCCAACACCAGCTAAAAAGCCAAGAACCACAACTGCTTTAAGGACAAGAAGCCAGACAGCTAAGGACACAAGTCCTTCACCCTTGAAGAAAGGTCAAGTAAGGACCTACAAGAGAAAACCGACCACACAGAAAAGAGGGCCAACCAAAAGAAGAAAGTTCATTAGAACCAAGGAAGATATTGAGGATACAAAACAAGATGAAGGTGTTCAAGAGGAAAAGAAAAAGACACCTAAAATAGTTGATGAAATTTGTGCCTCAATTATCAAAATAGGTAATGCAAATAGTAGGAAGGTCAAGCAATGGTTAACATTGGATCCCTTGGATCAAAATAAAATTGAGGAGGCAATCATTGAAATGATGTGCATACACAAATACCTCCCAATGCAACTGACAGATGAAATGCCCAAAGAACTTCAAGATAGACTATCGACAAGATGGACTTTTGCCTTGCACTCCGAGAAAGAAATCAGGGAAAGAACCTAGTATCAATCATGCCTCCCAAATCAAAAATGGAGGAAATCAAAGAAATGATGAAAGTGTTCTACCCAAGAACACCTGCATGCATAGCTATTACATAGACAGAAGCAAAAGACAGAAGATAGAAGGATCTATGGCGGCCAATAGGCCAGAGACTGCAAAAACATGTTGACAGAATTAATCTTCTATATTCAACAATGAAAATGAAATACAATCTCCTTGATGTGAAATACAAAGCGGTCAATCCTTATAAAGGATACCGAAAC
>MU226069.1:391842-404903 GCA_018584345.1 Thuja plicata | reverse complement strand
CAGAAGATACTGCTGGAACCCCCACTGAAGTGCATGACCAGGTAGAGAAGAAAAGTGTCTGAAGAGCTGATCAATCGAACCAGGAAGCAATAGAACCAACAGGTGAACCCCCCCCATAATGCTGAACGGGGAGAGGTGACAGGAACACTGAAATGCAGTACCAGAAACAGCTGCAGAAGAAGAACCAGGAACACCAACAGGACAACAGAAGCACACACACAGGATAAAGGGCAGTGTCATAGACACACAACATGGTCTAATGTCATAGAAGGTACGCTCACTTGACAAAAGTGGATGCGCCTAAAGCGGCAAATGTATCATAACCCCCCATGGCACTTTATAACACAGTGCGAGTGCTAAAACTGAACAAGGTGTACAAGATCCAAGAATGCAGAAGTAGGTACTTTATCTCAGTGCGTTTACAGAAACAAGAATGCATCAGAAGAGCATGCAAGCTCAGATGTCAGAAAGAAGAGTGAGCTATGAACTCGGAATAAGAGACCCTAGGACCTGTAGAACCAAGCACTCCACCAGAGGGCATAAACTGCCAAACGCGGATGAGTGAAAACCCAGAGAAAAATCTAGAAAAATAACCTTTGCCACTGAATAGCACACTGAACCAGCTTTTCGACGATATCTCGTTTGCCGAAAAAGGAGTCCGGATGAGCCAGATATGACTCCCGGAAGGCAGAAAGAGACATCAGACTTCAACAGCAAAAAACACTATTAAAACGGTGGAACCAAAAACCCTAACCTCCACCATCGGAAATTTATCAGAAAGAGCTTTCCGACGGTATATGGAAGTCATAAAAAGACCCCCGTATGCTCGCTGTAGAGCGAAAAAGGCCCAGGTACCCCCAAAAAGCACTAAAAGGCTGAAAATGAGCCCCAGGGGCTAAAAAAATGAGCCCCCGGGCGCATGGCGCGCTCCGGGGGCTTAACCCTGGCCCGCAGACTGTAATAGGACCGCTCGCTGAGGATTTTAGGCCCGCGGGGGTTGAACAGAAGGCACCACCGCTGGGGAGCGGTGGCGGAGCGGTGCACAGAGGCCACGCGGCGGGGGCGCCGCAGAGGTGGAGCGGCGGGAAGAGGCCGAAGCGGCGGAGGGAGTCCGGGGAGGCGGAGCGGCCGCGGAGGGCGGCAGACCGAGCGACGGGGGCGCCACTAAGAGGAGGCGGCGGCCGAAGGTAGGGGCTGCTGAGGCGGGACCGCCGGAGGAGTAGAGCAGCGGCCGGGCGCTGGCCGGCGACGGTGGTGCGCCGGTGGCGCGCCGGCTGCGCGTTTCTAAAAACAACTGCCCGCATTTTTTTAACCCGAAAAAACATTAAAAAAACAATGTTTTTTAATATTTTTTTCTCGAGAAATGTGTCGTACGGCCCTCGAAGGGCATGAAAAAACTCTCAGAGGCTCCTATAACCAAAATGGTCAAAATTTATATGTATTTCGACTCTCCCAGGCCTTCTGGACGCAATGGCGGAGTCCGTTTCGGCTCAAACAGCTCTGAAAAATAAAGACCCCCCCAAAATCACTAAAAAATGCCAGAAAAACCTCTGAAGACTTCAAACCCTCTGTGCTTCAACAGAGAACGAAAAGCCAGCATCAAGATGGCTCTGATACCATGTTAGAATTGATGAACATCAATCTACCCAAGAACACCTGCATGCATAGCTATTACATAGACAAAAGCAAAAGATAGAAGATAGAAGGATCTATGGCAGCCAATAGGCCAGAGACTGCAAAAACATGTTGACAGAATTAATCTTCTATATTCAACAATGAAAATGAAATACAATCTCCTTGATGTGAAATACAAAGCGGTCAATCCTTATAAAGGATACCGAAACCCTAAAAGGGAAACTACTAGGAAATAGAAACTTCCTAAGTCTAACTTAAGCTAAGAGTAGATAACTAATAATTAACTGATTTAATTATTAGCAATACTTGACTACTCTAACAGAAAGCTCATTCCAAAAGGTTCTCACCGAAGCTGAGAGCCTACCAAGTACTTAAAGGACATCTACTAGATTTAGACCGAAAAAGTGAAGCCGAATGGAGGAAAATACTTAATATTCCTAAAAATGATACAAGTCCCGAGCCATAGAGAGATCTAACCAAGAATCAGGAAATCAAGAATGATCAAGCTACTGAGAGCACCAAACCAATTATCAGCACAGATGTTGAATTGGATAAAGAAGAAATGGACACAACAAGCAACAAGGATATGGATGTTGCAGATGAGACATGGCGAGACACCACTATGGACAACATTGTGGACAACACAGTCATTGACATAATTGATGATCCAACAGAAGAAATACCGAAATATGAAGATATCATTGTTATCAAGGACAAGAGTGATGAACAGGACACTACATTTGACACTTCACAGGTGAACATATCAAGCAATATGCCAATATTGATGCAAGACATCAATATACTTCAAGAAAAAGACAAATCACCTGACAAAGATTCAAGTTTTCCCAAGGACGCAGGGGATGAAGGAAAGAAAGACAACATCGATGAATAGAATGTCATCGGAGACACTCATATTATAACCAAAACTGACAAGGTTACAAAAGAAGATTTGAAACAAATAGATGGAGACATTACTGGGAAAGATGCACAGACAAAGGAATATTAAGTACATAAGAATACTGATGACACTCTTTAGGAGACTTAAAATGTTTCTACAGATGATGTAAAGGTTGATGTGGAGACGTCCACTAAAAACCAACAAGCTAACACCGAAGCACAATAGAAAAAAGAGGCAACACCACAAATCACTTCATCCAGCACAATAGACAAAGCTTATAAGATGGCTATGGTTCTACATTCAAGTGAAACTCAAAAGAAAAAGAAGAAATCCAAAAAGAGTAAGTTGGAAGTCACTCTAGACAAAATCATTGAGATACCCAAATTTGACCCAACTACACTTGACTATGAAGCACTTAAAGAGTACGGTGAAATATGCAAGAGGAAGGCGCTACAGGAGAAGCTAAGAAAGCCGCATCGAGACTCTATGGTACTAGAAACAACTAGGGACATCTTACATTAGATTGTACCCGATGTTGATGTTGATCAAAATATACCTATCCTTGATCAACTAGCCACTCTCACTGAGGCCATCACAATGAAGAACATTGATGCAAAAAAGGCAATTGAGGAGAGAGCATAGCAGAAATACCAGCACAAACTTGTTGAAAAGATCAACCAAGAAGTGGCAGAAAACAAGGTAAATCTTTCATAATTCATAAGAAAATTATATCCAATAATTGCTAAAGCTATTTCCTTGATACAAAAATTGAGCACAATTGATAAATTTACTAAAGATCATAGTGATAAGATAACAAAGTTAGATTCCAATCTAGCAAGTAGTGCTAAAGGCTGAACCGCCACTGACAATGCAATAAAGTTGCATTATGAGAAAATTATTGAGATAAAAAGGTTAAGGCAAGAACTATGGGAAGCAGAAACACAATTTAGGGAAGAGGTCACCGAGCTCCAGGCTCAAATTCTACCAAATATAACGTTGCTTCAACAACATATCAGTTGAGCAAGACAACTGATAGCAACTCCCAAAATGTTTGTAGCAGACAACATCTACGATATGCATTCAAAGATCACACTCGAGCACATGGCTATAGACAACTTGAAGGGCCAATGGGAGAAGATGATGGAAGACATGAAGTCTCCACACTCTCACATTTTTTATAGGCTACAAGGTATACACCTTTTCCCTTGATATCAAAAAAGGGGGAAAACGATGATATGTACAGATGGGAAAATTATACAATACATAAAAAGAACATAAAAAGGGAGTATAATGATATATTATGATATATACAGCTAAAAGTGAGAAAGATCAAAGTATCATGTACATACACTTATACTATACTGGCATATCCATAGGGGGAGTCATGAAATGACGAAGGAATATATTTGGTGTACATACTAACCATTTTGTTAGTATTTTGCACATATCAGTTTTTGATACTAATGTCAAAGGGGGAGATTGATGACATTATTTTTTCATTAGTATGCAAAGAAGATCTTCGGTAAACATGCACCAAAAGACAGGTCAAGAGAAAACCAAAAATACAGATATTGGAGATCACTAAAAAATGCTAAGTACAAAGGAAATCGACGACATAGTTTTGTGTGTAAACTAAAAATGCAAAGTGGAAAGGATAAAGAGGAACCCGATAATGAAACCTGACAAGCAGGACAAAGTGAAAACCAAAAGAATAGTTAAAGTGGAACTCGAAAGATAGTTCAAGCAAGGAACATTGAGAGACAATCTAACTGACTTCAAAGCATAACCCACCAACAGAAACTGAAAGTCAGTTACAGCCCGCAAAAAGTGGATCTGACTTCCACGTCAGATAAAATAGTCTTATTTTATGTATAGAATCTTGATTTGTTTTTAAAACCATTTCTTTAGGGATAAGAAACATTAATATAAGTGTTTTAATTAGTCTAACTGATTTAAAACACATAGACTAGGAGATCAAGGTAAAGTTGTAAACCTGTGATCTTAGAGTTAATATTATTTTACGTGAAACTTGATTAGGCCAATCTATCTTATAAATAGATTTTGTAATCATTCATCATGTACGATGTGAGAATAGATGAGAGGATGAATGAATCCTACGAGCACATCCATTTATCAGACTGAAAGTTTCAAGAATGAGAATAGAAAAAGGTGAATTTGGTTATCAGGAACCAAGTACAAGAGGCTACCGAGAAACAAAGGTATTATTCAATCACATTAGGTGCTATACTTATTCATGTGATCTTAAATGGATCTGAAATCAGCAATAGGATATTGCATACACCAGGTCAAATTGTAATTTGCTTACATTTTAACAAGTGAAGCAAAGTGTAAAAATCCTTTCAAGGAAGGTGGATTTAACCATCCAATTGTAAATCTCTTAACTGAGTGCACACTCAACAGTGTTGAAAAAGCTCTTAACATAGTAGACTTTAACAGGTCTCCACAGATACTCCTAACAGGGTAGATCATCAGAAGTGATCAAATTGTAAGCCTTAACTGGCCCCTTCCAATATGAAGATATTGAAGAATTTGTGGGTGCCATCCCCACCGTAGTTTTTACTTCCTAACTATAGTTTTTTGCATTATCATATCTTGTGTTATGTGTCAATTACTTTTATGAATGTTTCTATGAATGTTTACATGTATGGTTAATTTCATGAATATATATATCTTACATCAAGATAGTATAAAATAGATGGTTGGATAAATATTTGATAACTCAAAGGATCAAGGTTAAAAGATACAAAAGTTTTAGAGGTATTGACTCACCCCCCCCCCTCTCAGTACACACTTCCCATTAATTTCAACATTGTGGCCTTCATGTTTTGTCCCAACCTTGAAATTAGTTGTGCCTTGTAATCTGACATCTTATCCCATCTCCCTTACAACCTATTCACATTTTGACACATTTTTTTGGGTATAGGACATCCTGGATGCCTTGTACCCGGGTATAGGATGTCCCAGATGCCCTATACCCCCTTGAAGGGGCCCAAATTTGAATTACGGCCTCGTATCAATGTTTTGATGGGAAAATAAATCCCATGGTCAGCCTAGCTTAATTTTGAATCTCAAAGTTTTTGAGAGGTATATAAACACCGTATCTCTCCTCATATTGTTACTCACGATGAGATAATATTTGTATTCTCAACCATTAATGTTCAAGCAAGCAAGGCATGCATCAAAACATTCAAGATATAGACTTCCTCTCAAAAATTCAAGGTGTTCATCTCCACAGATCTAGCCTCTTTCCCTCATTGAAGGCCAAGAAAAAGAGTTTTCTATCAAGGAAAGAGATACAATTACATCTACATTCATTTAAGTTTTCTTCTTCTCATTCAAGCATCCTAGCAAACTAGGACGTCCATTACACAAGGTTTTGTCTTTCATGATTTCCTTTTGGGTTTTTGTGTTAAGTCAAAGCTAATATATAACTATATTTGATCACATTAGAATAAGCATTTGCATTGCCAAGGCACAAGTGGCAGAGGTATTAGAACTATTCCAAAAAGTTTGGAACCTATCAGATCGACTATCAAATTTTCAAACAAAGTTGCAGTGTACAAGGTGATTCAGACACCTGCCCTATACCCTAGAGAATCAACTCAAATTCAAATCACAGTCTTGTACACATATCTAGTTTTAATTTCATGTAGTTTATTATTTTTATTAGTATATTTTTCTTGAAAGTAGTTACATTTCCCTATATAGCCTTCTATTTTGCATTATCATACTAAATCACCCTAAATCCAACTAGATATTTCCAATATACACAATTAGCAGAAGGCCATTGACCCATTCAGTGCTTGAGTCCCACTTGAGCCTATTGGGTCATCTTCCTTCTAATTTGTACATTAGGAAATTTGTTCTACCCTTTGCTTCCTTTTCCCAATTATACACCTTGTTATGATATGTTGATGGCATGCTTGTTGTCGGCTCCGATATGCATTATATAAATGAACTTAAGCAAAAATTAGCAAAGGAATTTTCAATGAAGGATTTGGGTACAACAAAATATATCCTTGGTATGAGAAAAACTAGAGACAGGAAAAAATACACATCAACATTGTCTCAAAGTGATTACATAGGTAAGGTGTTAAGGAGATTTCAGATGTGAGATGCAAAACTAGGCAATACACCTTTGCCTAGTCATTTAAAGTTGACTAAGGAGATATGTCCCAAGATAGAAGAATATGTGGACTACATGTCCAAAGTTCCATACTCTTCATCTATTTGGTGGTTTGATATGCCATGGTCTGTACAAGGTTAGGTTTAGCACATGTAGCTGGAGTTGTGAGAAAGTATATGAATAATTATAGAAAAGCGCATTAGATTGTGGTAAAGTGGATTCTCTAGTATATGACAAGTGATACTACACAATCACTACATTTTGGAGGTTCTAATTCCACTCTCCAAGGATATGATGATTATTCTATCAAGAGATAATGGTACAAAAGGATTACACCAAGTTATGCATTAAATGTAGGTGTAACAATAATTAGTTTCTTTTGACACTTGCAAAAGGTTGTTTCACTATCCACTACAACAACAGAGTATGTTGTTTCTACTGAGGTCAGTAAGTAGATAATTTGGTCACTAAGGTTTTTGGAGAAATTGGGTAAGTAGTAGGAGAATAACAAGTTGCATAGTGATAGTCAAAGTGCATTTTGTCTTATGAAGAACTCCACCCTTCACTCTAATACAAAACATATGTTGGGATTAATGGGAAGTATGTACTGAGAGGGGAGGGGTGAATCAGTACCTCCAAAACTTTTGTATCCCTTTATCAATTAACCTTTGTTATCAATTGTATATCCATTCAATCTGATTTAAACTATCTCAATGTGAGTTATATCAATTCATAACATTATCATACATGTGAATCATTCATAGAAACATTCCTGACAGTAATTGACACATAACACAAGATATGATATCGCATAAACTTCTGTGAGGAAGTAAAAACTGCGGTGGGGATGGCACCTACAAAATCTTCACTATCTGCAGATTTGAAGGGGTCAGTTAAGGCTTACAATTTGATCACTTGTGATGATCTACCCTATTAGGAGTATTGGTGGAGACCTGTTAAATTCTACTCTGTTAAGAGCTTTAGAAACATTGTTGAGTGTGCACTCGGTTAAGAGATTTGTTGTTGGACTGTTAAATCCACCTTCCTTGAAAGGATTTTTACACTTTGCTCCACTTGTTAGAATGATAGAAAATTATAAATTGACCTGGTAAATGCAATCTCCTTTTGCTGATATAGATCCTATGTAGTTCACATAAAAAGATTATCACCTTAACTGCGATTGAATAATACCTATGATTCTCAGTTTCCTCTATTCTTGGTTCTGCTAACCAAATTCACCTTTTGTAGTTCTTATTCTTGAAACTCTCAATCTGAATCCATTGGTGTGCTCATTATGTCCTCCTCTCTCTTCACATCATATGTTCATCCATGATTATGAATGATTGCATCATCTATTTATTGATGGATTGACTTCATCGAGTTTTGATAAAAACAATGTCAACTCAAAGATCAGGTTTACAACTTGCACCTAGATCTCCTAGTCTATGATTTTTAAATCAGTTAGAATGTTTAAAGTACTTACATTCATGTATCTTGTCCCTAAATTAATGGATTTAAAACAATTAAATATCCTATAAATAGAATACACATGCTTTATCTGACGTGGAAGTTAGATAAACTTTTTGCAGACTACAACTAAATTTTGGTTGTCTATCGGTCATGCTTGACTATCCTTTGGTTTTGTTCTGTCAGTCGCACTGTAACTGTCTTGTCAGTCTGCATTGTAACTTGCATATTGGGTTCCTTTGTCGGGTTCCACTTTATCCTTCTGTCATTTCATTTTTGGTTTACACACTGAGTTGTGTTGTCGGTCTCCTTTGTACTTAGTCATCTTTGATGATCTCTTAATATGATCTTTGGTTTGCTCATGTCCTGTCTTTCGGTGTATGCTTACCAAAAAATGTAGTTTGCATACTAATGGAAAATTATTGTCATCAATCTCCCCCTTTAACATTAGTATCAAAAAATGATATGTGCAAAATACTAACAAAATGTCAAGTATATACAACATATATAATCCTTAGTTATTTAATAACTCCCCCTATGTATATGCTAGTATATCTATACATATGATGTTTTTCCTTATACATATCATTTTCATCATCTTCTCATTTGTACTCGTACTATCATTTTCCCCTTATGAATATACATATGCATATTTACCATTTGCCCATCTGAATAAATGAATATACATATCATCATTTTCCTATTTGTATTTTGTACTCTTCATTTTCCCCCTTTTTTGATAATAAGGGCAAAGGTCTTTTACCTTTAGAGCTTATCAAAAATATGGGAATGTGAAGACTTCGTGTCTTCCATCATTTTATCCCATTGCTCTTTGAGGTTCTCCAGAGCCATGTGCTCGAGTGTGATCTTTTAATGCATGTCATAGATGTTGTCTGCCACAGACATCTCGGGAGTTGCTATCAGTTCCTTGGAGAACTGATATGTTGTTGGAGCAATGTAATATTCGGTAGAAGTTGAGCTTGAAGCTCGGTTACGTCTTCCCTAAAATGTATTTTTGCCTCCCATAGCTCCTGCCTTAATCGTTTTATCTCAATTATCTTCTCATAATACAGTTTGACTGCATTGTCTCCATCGGTGGTTAAGCTTTGTGCACTAGTTTCTAGATCGGTATCCAACATTGCAATGTTGTCACTATTCTCCTTAGTGAACTTTTCTATTGTGCTCAATTTTTGAATTAAGGCTATAGCTTCATATATGATTAGATCTAATTCAGCTATGAATTCTGATAGCTTTACCTTATTTACTACCACTTCTTGGCTGATGTTCTCTATGAGCTTCTGTTGGTACTTCATTTTGGCTCTCTCCTCAATTGCCTTCTCAGCATCAATGTTCTGAGTTGTGATTACATCGGTGAGGGTAGCTAATTGATCAAGTATTGGCTTGCTTTGATCAATGTCAACATCAGGTACTATTTGATGTAGAATGTCTTGTGTTGTCTCTAGTACCATGGAGTCCTTGTGTTTTTTCTTCAGCTTCTCTTACAATGCCTTCCTCTGGCATATCTCTCCATATTCCTGTAATGCTTCAAAGTCAAGTGTAGAGGGGTCACACTTTGGTATTTCAATGATTTCATCCAGTGTAACCTCTAACTTTCTCTCTTCTTCTTCTTCTTCTTCTTTTGTGACTCAGTAGAATGTAACACCATTGCCAATTTCTTGCCCTTTTCTAGTGTTCTTGATGAAGTGATCTGTTTTGCTTCTTTCTGCTACTTGGTGTCGGTTTTAGCTCGTCGGGTGTTTGCAGACGTCTCCACATTCACCTTAACATCGTCGATAGCACTCTTGTCTATTTCCTCAGGAGTACCATATTTTGGTTTGTCTCCTTCATTGGTGTCCTTTGTTTCATCAGTTTTGGTTTCTGAATTCTTTTCTTGAGTCTCCGCATCCTTTTCCTTTTCTCCTTCAATAACCTTATTAGTGTCGGTTACATCTCGAGTATCTCTAATGTCTTGCTAACCATCAGTGTTATCCTTGTTTCCTTCTTCTCCTGCATCCTTTGGAGTATCCTTCTTAGGTGGCTTTCTTGCTTCTTGCATGATATTGATAGCTTATATCAAGATTGGCAGTTTGTCTAGAATGTTCATCTATGCACTATCAACTGTTGTGTCTTGCTCATCGATTTTGTCCTTTTCAGTAGTGACATCTTCATCCTTATTCACTTCCTCTACTGGGTCATCAGTAATGTCAATGACATTAGTATCCACAATTTTGTCATTTGTGGTATCTTCCCATGTTTCATTTGCAACATCTGCAGTCTTGTTGCCTGTTGTGTCATCTTCCTCTTTGTCTAACTCAATAGATGTTTAATCTTGAGTTGCCTTGTCAATTTATTTTTGTTGAAGGTCTTTGTCAGGGCTTTCCTCCTCAACTGGTCTATTCATTATCTTGCGCCATTTCTTTTGACTTTCCTTTTCAAGCTCTATTACTCTACCTTCAAGAAATTTATATGCCCTCAACTTTGGTGAGAACTCCTTTGTGTACTTCTCCATCATCTCATCTATCTCTTCCTTCTTAGATTCAAGTGGCATGAGAGTAACAAGTACTCTTTCTCTTATTTCTTTCTCATTCTTCAAAGCAAATGTCCACTTGGAGTAAAGTTTGTCCAATAGTTCTCTTGGAAAAAATTTACCTTCAAATTACATTGGTACATATTTGAAGTTGTACATTTTAGCAATGATGGCGTCCTCAATTTTATTTTGATCTTCTGAATTTAATTTTAGCCATTTTATAATGTTTGGATCTGTAATAGATCCAGAATTTGCAATATAAACACAAATGTCATCAATAGTTTCAGTTTCTTTTACCTTGACACTTTTAGCTTCAATAGCTTCATCCTGCTCGGTGTCCTCTATATCCTCTCAGGTTCTAATGAATTTTCTTCCTTTCTTGTTCTGCCCTCTTTTTGGTGCGGGAGATTTCCTCTTGTAAGTCATGACCTTTCCTTTCTTTAGAGGTGAAGGAATAGATTCTTTTGATGTTTGGCTTCTTGTCCTAGAAGCAACTGTTGCCCTTGGTTTCTTAGATGGCGGAGGAGGTGGTGAATCTGACTCTGTTTCTTCAGAGTCATTCTTTCCTTCATCTTTACCGAAAGATAATTTTTCTTTGGTTTCCTCCTCTTGTTCAACTTCTTCAGCTTGCTCAATTTCTTCTTTAGTTGCTGATAGAATCTTCTTGAGGTTATTTACCATCTTGTCCTTCTTTTTGACTATCTTTTTGACAACTAGGCCTGGTTTAATTCTTGTCTTGGCCTCTTCATATGTGCGAAACCTGGGTTGTTTCTTATCCAGTGGTTCATTGATCAAGGCATCAATTTCCTTAGTTGCAAGATCAATGTCGATCTCATACTCCAATGGTTCTAACCATGTTTTCCTTGGTACAACATGCTTAATGTATGTATTGCCAGTATCAACCATGAATCATATCTCATCCTTATATTGTTCAATGAGTTGCTCAGGGATTCTTACCCTGCTTTGCATTCGGTCTTTGAATACATTAAAGTATTCATCCATGACTATTTTGAAGTTATCACCCAGTGTAGCAATGTGTTCACTGATTTGCATGGTGGCTAGTTTGGTGCTGTCCCATTTAACATCTCCAACCGATGGGAGTGTTTCTTGAAAATAAAAGAAGGTACACATTATAAGTGAGCCAAACTTACAAGTTTTTGACTTTGCATTCCTGGTTGTCTTTAAGTCATCCTTCAATTGATTTATGAGTAGCTTAGATAAGTCCAGTTGTGTACCTTTCTTCACAATTTTGAATGTCGTGTCCACTGCACCTGATGCTATGATGTTTAATCTGCGTTCCTGGAAGAATTTATAGCCTAAAACACATGCACCAAACTTGATATCATCATCAGTTATTGTTGTAACTTTCAATCCTTGGCCATCCCATTTGGCTCCTATCATCTTTTCGGTCTCAGCCCTCGGTGGATGCTTGAGTGCCTTTACTTTATCAGTTATGGGGTAATCGGTAACCGGTAACCGCATGGATGACATCTTGGGTTATTTCCTTTAGTTCATCCAACCATAACTTGTTGTTATGCATTCTGTTCAACACTAACCGAATCCATTTAGTTTTGAAGACTTTCGGGAACATTAGGGCATTGGTGAGCCCTTTCACTTCAATGTGTTTGTGTTCTTCCTTGAGTGTTCCATTGCCATTGCACAACTTCTTGTAGGCTTCTTCAACATCTGAACTTCCCATTTTTGTTATCTTGCAATGTATAAAAGATCAGACATCTTCTACCAATAAAACCCTAGCTGGAATGCGTGAAAATGCACCAGCGTTGTTGGGTTGTGAGGCAGCCTCAAGATGGATCTTATAGTTGGGTTCCTCACATGTCGTGTTGTTGATGAGTTTGAATTCATCTTTCTTTGTATTCTTGGATTTCACAGTTTGTGAAGTCGATGCCATTTTCAGAAATTAGGGCTTCTGTGTAATGCGTAAAAACAGAGTTGTCAATCTTGAAGAACTTACTTTTTATGCTTGCAAAGATTCCTAAAAAGCTTAGGAGTGTTGTGTGTCAAGTCGTGATCGCTCTATGATCCCTTTGCTCTGTGCTCCCTTCGCTTTGTGCTAAAAAATTGCCTTGGTTGCTCTGCTCTGGGTGTCGTGAACAAATGAGTTGTTCTAATGCCCTGTTTATAGTTGTCCTAAAATGCATGCCATAAATGCTCACCAAATCCTCAGTGTATAAAGACAGAGTTCATTGGTGAAGACATTACTTCCTTCGGTGACACTTACAATGTTTGAGAGCAGTCACTGTGTTGTTCCTTTTTCTTGCTGTCATAAAAATATACTCCTCAGAAGTATGACTCTATTTATCCTTGACACTGACCCAGCATAGAATAGGACAACAGTAACAAGGTCTTGAGACCTCCTGCACTTTGAG